>CAUYQG010031717.1:0-14249 GCA_963574415.1 Tarsius wallacei | reverse complement strand
TCCCTCTCTTTCCACAACCTATTGCATTCTTTTTTCTGGAGAAGGCTAATACAATAGGTAAAAATATTTTTAAAATATTAAGAATAGGTGATTATACATATAAAAGATAAAAGCTACAAACTAAAGAAATAAAATAAACTTGAAAGTAAAAAAGATGAAAGATTAAAATGAAAGGCAATTAGAAGATTTGAAAATGATCCTGTTTTTGCCACATCCTCTCCAGCACGTTATTTTTTGAGTTATTGATGATGGCCATTCTGACTGGCATGAGTTGGTATCTCAGTGTAGTTTTAATTTGCATTTCTTTGATGACTAGTGAGGCTGAACATTTTTGATGTATATGGTGGCTGCTCGTATGTCTTCTTCTGAGAACTGTCTATTCATATCTTTGCCCACTAGGTAATGGGACTATGTATTTTTTTTCTTTTCAGCACATTTGAGTTCCTTATAGATCCTAGATGTTAGGTTATTGTCAGACATGGAGTTGGCAAATATGTTTTTGAAGTCTGTGGGCTGTCTCCCTGCTCTCTTGATGGTCTCTTTGGCTTTGTCAGTTTGATGAAGTTCCACTTGACTATCTTATCTCTTATGGCCTGGACATTTCAGATTTTGCTCAGGAATTGGTTGACAGTTCCAACTTCCATAAGGGTGTCTCCTGCATTTTCTAAGGTTCTTATAGTTTGAGGTATTACATTTAGGTCTTTGATTCATTTAGAGTTAATTTTTGTGTATGGGGATAGGTAGGGGTCCTGTTTCAATCTTCTGCATGTGTTCAACAGTTTTCCCGGCACCATTTACTGAATAGGTTTGCATCCCCAGTGGTAGGTTGTGGAGGCTTTGTCCAAGATGAGTTGATTGAGAAATTGAGGTTTTGCCACTGGAATCTCAATTCTATTCCATTGGTCTATATGCCTGTTCTTGTACCAATACCAGGCTGTTTTGATTATTGTAGCATTATAATAAAGTTTAAAGGCTGGGAGTGTCATACCTCCTGTTTTTGTTTTTTGTTTTTTTTTCCTGAGGATTGTTTTGGTTATTCTTGGTCATTTATGTTTCCATATGAATTTCTGTATTGTTGTTTCTAGGTCTGAGAAAAATGTTGCTGGTAATTTGATGGGTATTGTGTTACATCTGTAGACTGTAGATTGCCTTTGGTGGAATGGATATCTTTACAATGTTGAGTCTTTCAATCCATGAGCATGGAATATTTTTCCACTTTTTTGTGTCATCTTTGATTTCTTTGAGCAGTGTTTTGTAGTTTTCATTGTAATGGTCTTTCACATCTCTAGTTAAGAAGATACCAAGGTATTTTTTTTGTGTGTGGCTATTGTAAATGGAGTTGTGCTTTTTATTTGAATTTTTGTTTGCTTATTATTCATGTATAGACATGCGATTGTCTTTTGCACATTTATTTAATACCCTGAGATTTTGCCAAAGTACTTTATCAGTGCAAAGAGGTTTTTGACAGATTCTTTTGAGTTTTCAAGTTATAGAATCATGTCATCTGCAAAGAGAGATAACTTGACTTCTTCTTTTCCTATTTGGATACCCCTGATCACCTTCTCTTCTCTGATTGCTCTACCTAGGACTTCCAAAACTATGTTGAACAGGAGGGGTGAGAGTGTGCATCCTTTTCTTGTTCCCATTTTCAGGGGAAATGATTCCAATTTCTGTCTGTTTAGCAGTATGCTGGCTGTGAGTTTCTCATACATGGCCTTTACTATTTTGAGTATGTTTCATCTATGCCTAGATGTTCAAGGGTTTTTATCTGGAAAGGGTATTAGATTTTATCAAAAGCTTTCTCTGTATCTAATGATATGATCATGTAGTTTTTGTTTTTATGTCTGTTGATTTATTTAATTATGTTTACGGTTTTGTGAATATTGAACCAGTGTTGCATCCTGGGAATGAAGTCTTCTTGGTCATGGTGGATGATTTTTGAGTTGTGTTGTTGAATCTGGTTTGCTAGGATATTGTTGAGAATTTTAGCATCTATGTTTATCAAGGATATTGGCCTGTAGTTCTCCTTCTATGTTGGGTCTTTACCTGACTTGGGTATCAATGTGAAGTTAGCTTTATAAAATGATTTGGGAAGCATTCCATCTTTCTCAATACTTTCAATAGGATTGGTATCAGTTCCTCATTGTATGTTTTGTACAATTCTGCTGGAAAGCCTTTAGGTCCAGGTTTTTTAAATTTATTTATTTATTATTATTTTTTAAGTAGTTTTCTTATAACATAGTCAATTTCCTGGGCTGCTATTGGTCTATTTTTGGTCTTGTTTCAACCTAGGGAGGTTGTGTGATGTCAGAAAGTCCTCAATTTCCTTTAAGTTTTCAAGTTTGTTTTTATACAGGTGTACATAATAGTCTCTGATAATCTTTTGTATTTCTTCAGGGTCAAATGTGACTTCATCTTTTGTGTTTATTTGGGATTTTTCTTTCTTTTTCTTGGTCAGTCTAACTAGGGGACCATCAATCTTGTTTATCTTTTCAAAAAACCAGTTTTTTGTCTCGTTAATTTTTTGTATGATCTTTTTGTCTTCTATGTCCCAAATTTGGGTTTTTATTTTGGTGATCTGGATTCTTCTGTTGAAGTTAGGGTGTTGATGGTCTTGCTTTTCCAGCTTCCTTAGGTGACTTGTTAGACTGTTAACTTGCGATCTTTTCATTTTCTTCATGTACATTTGTAGAGATATGAATTCCCCTCTTCCTATTGCTTTCATGGCCTCCCAGAGATTTTGGTAAGATGTATCTTCATTTTCATTTGTTTCCACATATCTTTTAATCTCTGTTGTGATTTCCATGTTGACCCAGGAGTTGCTTAGCATCATGCTGTTTAGTGTCCATGTCTTTGTGGGTTTTGGGGAAACGTTGTTGGTATTGATATTTATTTTATTCCACTGTGGTCTGAGAAGTTGCATGGCAAAATTTCAATCTTATGAAATTTTTTAATGCTTGATTTATGACCAAGGATTTGGTCAATCATAGAGTACATTACGTGTAGTGATGAGTAGAATATATATTTTATGGCCGTTGGGTGGAGTGTTCTTTAGGTATCAATTAAGTCCATTTGGTGAAGAGTCACATTGAGGTTCCAGATCGCCTTGCTGATATTTTTTCCTGATGATCTGTCTAGGGTAGTGAGAGGGATATTAAAGTCCCCAGCTATGATGGTGTTAGAGTCAATATCTTTTTTAAGTTTGCCTAAAACATGCTTTATGAAACTTGGTGCTCCTATGTTGGGTGCATATATGTTTAGGATGGATATTCCTTGTTGATGAATTGAACCTTTTGTCATTATGTAGTGACTGTCTGTATCTTTCTAAATTTTCAATAGCTAAAGGGTATTTTGTCTGAAATTAAGATTGCAACTCTTGCTTTCTTTTGTGTTCCATTCACCTAAACTTTTGCTTCTCATCCTCTTACTTTAAGTCTGTGAATATCTTTTCTGGTGAGATGAGTCTCTTGGAGACAATATATTGTTGCCTCATGATGATATTTTATCCATTTTGCCATTCTATATTTTTTCAGTGATGCATTTAGTCCATTCACACTCAGGCTAATTATTGAAAAGTGAGAGTTTATCCCTGTCATGAGATTCTTATAGAGTTGTTGTTCCTGTTTTTTGTTGTCTTTCTTTTGATTTTTGGGCTGATTTGTGTGTGTTTTCAATCTTTTTCCTATACTCTTGTGAAGACCATTGTCGTTCTTTTTTTCTTTTCTTTTGTGTTTAATACCTTCTTAAGTGTTACTTGTAGAGGTGGTCTGGAGGCTGTGTAAGTTCTTAGAAATTGAATGTCTGAGGAAGATTTTAATTCTCCCCCACTGATGAAGCTTAGCTTAACTGGGTAGGTTATTCTTGGTTGAAATTGTTTATCTTTGAGAACTTTGAAGATTGGGCTCCAAGCTCTCCTATCCTCAAGTGTTTCTGTAGATAAATCTGCTGTTATTCTAGTTGGCCTTATGTGATGAGAGACGTTTTCTTGAATAATACCATGGAATGTTTGTTCCAGGGTGGTCTCTGTCTCTCTTTCTGCCTCAGGAAGTCCAATTACTCTTAGATTCAGCCTCTTGAAATGATTGCTCATCTCTTGAAGGCTTTGTTCTGTCATCTCAAGCTTCCTTTCTATGTTTTTGACAGTTTGGGTTAGTTTTATATTTTGGTCCCCAAACTCTGAGATTCTTTCTTCTGCTTGACTAATTCTGCTTTCCATGATTATTAATTTGTTATTTATTTCAATCACAGTATTCTTTACTGCTATCTCAGTTATCAACACCTTCTTATTTTTCTCTTGTCTCTCCTCAATTCTTTTTATTCTATCTATTAATGTCATGATGTCTGGGTTTGTAGTATTTGACCAGTCACTCTGGGGGCTCTTCATTGTTTGTGTTCTGAAGTCTGTTTTCTCAGTGTCTGACCTCCCGGGGGTCTGTGTGAGACCTATATTCTTCTCTTGGTTTGTCTTCATTTGTGAAGTTTTTCCTCACCACTTTTTCCTTTTTTTTTTCTCTTCTCCCCCATCTTCTTTAATTCTGTTGTTCAGGGATGGTAGGGTTGCTTTTACTTCTGTTTGCTCATGTCCTATATCCTATTTTTCCTTATGTGAATCCTCTAGAATAGTTCAATTCTGAAGCTGGACTGTGGGTTGGGGGCTGTAAGTTTTGCTGTTTTGAGATTTAATTGAGGGGGATCTGTGATTCCAAATCTATCTTAAGGTCTCAGTATCCACCAACAGGTGTATGGGTATCCTGGAACCCACTTCCCACTGCCTTGCAATCTGTTCATGCAGTGGAGATATATGCTTGTTCCCTGATAACAAAATGAAGTAAAAGAAAGAAAAAGAATGGAACAGGGAAGGAAGAGGGGAGAGGAAGGTGGAGAGAGAGAAGGATAAGAAGGAAAACAGACAAATGTACCAACTAACAATTGAAAAGAGACACAAAGAAAATAATAAAAACAATACAGAAAATCTTACAAAAACACCAACCAACCAACCTCCCTATTGATATATTATTCCCTTGCACAAACAGGGACTCTAAAAAGAAAAAAAATAAAAACAACAACAACAAAATAAATCAGTAAAATAACAGAAACAATGCTAGTACAAAATCATTATCAATGACAGTAAGAAGAGAGACAAAAGAGGGAAAAATGAGCAAAACAAACAGACAAAGAATAAAAATTAAAAAACAATAAAAACAAGGAACCAAGCTTGCTGTGAGATTATTCCTTTAAGTCCAACGTCTTTTCAGCTCTGATGTCTAGCTCTCATCACAGGCTGGTAGGGTTGTTCACAGCTAGGGTCAGATGCCTCAGACCTACTGTGGAAAGAGGATGGATCCCATCTGGTCTCAGTCAACTTGCTGCCTGTCAAGTCTGCCACTCAGATCTGACCTGTCTGTGTCTGATCTAGCAGAGGAAGGGGCTTCTGTCTCTCCTAGTTTGATGAGATTACCTTAAGTCCCAAGTTGGAGACTGGGCAGAGCTGGGCAGAGCTGTGTGGGGCACTGCAGGTCTCTGCCTTGTGTCAGGGCTCCAGTTGATCTCTGGTCCAGCTGTGCTGGAGGCTGAGCCAGGGGAGGCAGAGTGTGAGATAGCCAGGAACTGCAGTTCAGCCTGGTGCAGTGTGGCTCAGGCAGGGTGGGGCAGTGCAGTTGGCAAGGGAGTCCAGAGCTCCATGTAGCCAGAGCCAAGGCTTGCCCTGGTTGGGGGAGCCGAGGCTTGCCCTGGTTGGGGCCGCAATGGCGGCACCAGCTTGGGGTAGGGCAGGACGGTGCAGCTGACAAGGGAGCCTGGAGCTCCATGGGGCTGGGAGCAGAGGGATACTCTGGGTGGGGCAGCGGCGGCAGCCACAGCAGCAGATCAGTGCATGGGACCAAGGGCCTCCAGCCTTCAGACCAGTGCAGCTGGTGGTGGTGGTGGTGGTGGTGGTGGTGGCAGCGGCAGCCGAGTGGTGCATGGAATTGGGATCCTCCAGCCTGCAGGCCTGTGCTGCTGGCTGAGGAGCCGGCCAGCGGTGGCAGCAGCAGCAGTCACCCAGGGGAAACAATCTTTATGGACACTCGCTTTTGAGGAGACTCTCACAGTCCCACCTGTCCCATTGCCATCTTGCTGGAAGTCCCATTTCTTTCTAGTTCTATTTCAGTCATAGATTTTTTTTCCCCAAATTTTCACCCTTCCTCTTAAACTCTCTCATCTCCATACTCTTCCACTCAACAGAAACAAACACATCAATATTTCCAACTACCTTTTCAATAATCTTAAGTGAAATTCAACCTTCACTTTTCTTAATGGAAAAGACTATTCTTCTGTCTATAAGGGAAATTGGACTAGTTAGAAATACAGAATGAGAGAACAATGATTGAAAATGTAATTCTAAGGAGGCAATGTGGAATTTGTAGGATGGCTGGGAGCTCAAGATACAGAGCAGAAACAAGAGCTAAGTGGGTTTTGTAGTATTCCTTTTGGAGTAAAGGAGACCAGAACCAATCAGGGGACTGAGTTCCCAAAGAGAAGGATAATAAATAAATCTATCATAGAGGTAGAATTACATGAGTTAGTGACAGGATAAGACTCAAAGAGTAAAACTGAGAGTGCAGGAATGGCTTTGAGAGTCAATAATATCCTCATGAGAAGAAAATAAGTCTCCTGCTACATGGCCTTTAAAACGGGCCTTTCATAAAACTGCCCATCCCTGGTTCTGGTCTTTCTTCTTTCCACGGTCACCTATTTATATCCTTCACTACAGTCATGACTAATATACTACCTTCTTGAGAAGATTATCCTTAATTTCATTATGATATATATGTTATCACTGTACTTTTATAATATTCTGTGACTACCACTGCAATAGTATATATCAAATATTATCTAATTACTGACTTACGTTTCTCTGCTAACTTTGTAAAAGATAGTTTTGGTTTTTTTTTACTACATTTTGCCAATAAATAGCCCAATGTTTGGCACGTGTTAGGCACACAAAAAATAATTGCAAATGATTAAAACATCTGAAAACCATGAAATAAATATATTCATAAATACATACATGACATGAGATATAATATATTTGTAAATACCAAAGGTTAGATATACATTAAAGTATTGCTAAGCAACCAATGAATGAGGCAATAAAAAATGGTGTTGGATATTGTGATAGTATGTAAAATGTAAATTTAAAAAGTAAGTAGCATTTGCAAAATCTTATCTGGTCCAGGCACGGTGGCTCGGCCTGTAATCCCAGCACTTTGGGAGGCTGAGGAAAGAGGAATGCTTGAGCCTGGGCAACTTGATGAGACCTCATCTCTACAATAAAGCCCAAAAAAATTTAGCTGGGCATAGTGGTGTGCATCTGCAGTTTCAGATACTTGGAAGACTGAGGCGGAAGGATCACCTAAGCACAACAGGTTGTGAGCGTGCCACTGTACTCCAACCTGGGTGACAGGGTGAGACTCCAACTCAAAATAAAATAAAATAAATAATATCTATCTACATTTCATAAAATATTATATGTACACAAGGAAATCTAATATTTATGTAGGAAGGAGAGCCTGATCTCTGAGCACAAAAACTTTTCACATTAGATATAAGAGTTTGATACCTGATTTATTGATGCATTAATTCAATCAGTATTTGCTATATGATTGACTGTGTGTTTGGTAATGGAAAAGACATTGGTAAATAAAACTAAATTTATTCTTTCTTTTAAGATGCTTTCATCTTAGTGAAGATATCAATACAATAATCACAAAAATTAGTAGAAATACAGCCTATGATAAGTGTTATAAAGGAAGTGTTGTAAGATTATGCATCACTGTAGCATCCAGTGACCCAAATATAGGTGGGATTTCCTGAAGAGTGACATTGAGTTGACACTAAAAAAACAAAAGATAATTCTTTGACAATCAACAGGTAGGACTACAAAGAAATTAGATAATGTCAAAAAAAAGAACTTAACCTTATTTACCTTTCCCAAATTAGAGCATGGCAGCTTGTTATAGTATAATACTACTAAGATAAAGAGTGTTTTTGTTTCTTTAATTGCTTTCTGTCTTTTTTATTTTTAGCTATTAAAAAATAATTTGCTGGGCATGGTGACTCAAGCCTGTAATCCTAGTACTTTGAGAGACCTGGGTGAGCAAATTGCCTGAGCTCATGAGTTCGAGTACAACCTGGGCAACTTATCGAGACCTCGTCTCTACAATAAAACAGAACAAAAATTAGCCAGGTATGGTAGCACGTACCTGCAGTTCTGGCTACTTGGAAGGCTGAGGCAGAAGGATGGCCTGAGCCCAGTCAGTCGACACTGGGGTGGCCATGAGTGTGCTACTGCACTCCAACCTGGGCGACAGAGTAAGATTCCAACTCAAAAACAAAGCAAAATAATAATAATTTATAGTATATTTAATAAAAATAACATACTACTCCAAAATAAGCTTCAAAGTCAATTGTCAGAAAATCATTTTAAAACTTGAACACTAAACTTTGCTCAAAACAGCAAGTGATATTCTTTCTGGATAGTTCCTTATAATGCTATTCCATATTAAAAAGATATAAATTTATCTTTTGTATGTTTCATAAGAATGTATTTCATAATAAGGGTGGAAAAATGTTCTCTTGGGCAACCCACGAACAGATAAAATTATGGAATTAATTTACATGAGGAAATTTTAAGCACAAATTCAATATCTTACTATATGACATTCATAGGTCTCAAAAATAATACCAACTGTTGACTTTGACATTTTACAAGTAACCACAAAACTAGAAGAAAAAAATATAAAAAATCAATAATAAATTGTAGGTAAGAGAAATAGGGACAGATACAAGAAGATATTCCTTTTTTTGGTTTATTGTTAAAGAGCAATTTTCAAATTATATTTATAAAATATCACAATAGCCCAAAGATGTGCTTTTTCACTGTGTATTGGATTTGATAGCATCGTGCTTCAAAAAAGAAGAAAAAGGGCAATTCTTGCTGCTGAAGGTGACCTTTATTACTTCTTTCTCCAAGTGCTTCTCCCAAGATTGCCAGTCCAAAGAGAAAAAAAAAATGTAGAAGGCAGTGGCTAGCAGAGTTGTGCTCTGTTTCTTTGTTTTCCTACACTAAATAATATTGATCTCTATGCATTCATCTAATTGATTTTTTCAATGATATGCAAAAAAAAGTAATTCTCAAGTGTTCATTCTGTCATGATGACTAATCAGTTTTTTCTGTGTCTTGTATTTTACAGCTTGTGGAAAATGCTGTGTCAGTGATAATTTTCAATAACATGTTCAGCACATGTCAACGGTTCCACATTAATGGTCAGATAACCCTTATAAATGGAAAGAGTTTCATTTAGTTACTTAATAAGAAACAATAATCAATAGGAAGAGCAGTACATAAAAATCCTTTTACTTTTGTAGAATGAGTTTCTTTGAGATGGGAAATGCAGGGGTAAACTTTTTGGTCCCTATAAAACTAACTTAGCCAGTAAACACATATTTATGATCCTTTGAATTCACTTATCTCTGTCAATTTAATGTGCTTAAACTGTGACTGTAAAATCCCTGCCTCTGAAGTTACTATGACATTTTCACTAGGTGAGGGTAATAGAGGCTTTTGTATAATGTAATGTAAAAGTCAGTAAGAAGGCACTCAAGACTGTGCAGTCTGAAAGTTGCAATAACAATATTCAGAGTCAGTTTTAGATGTGTGATGAATCTTTACATAGGTCATTACCTATTTTCAAAGAAAATATTCTAGCAAACTAGGTTGTATACTGAAAATTAAGTGCACCATTACAGATGTGATCAATCAATTCAGCAAAAATTTTAAAGAATTATAGTAATTGCAACTTGGATATGTTACCTTCTAAACTGCATGACTAGATCAAATAGTATAGGAAGAGTAAAAATGGAAAAATGAGTGATAAAAAGATTTCAAATAAGATGATATAAATTTAGTGCCATTCCTAGTCTTCACCATACTTGTCTTAGTTATAATGATTTACATTCTGCTTTATACACTTGACTCACATCCACACACCCAAGTGTGCTCCTCACAGACAAAATGGGGGATGAATTTCAGTTAAGAGAGCTGCGTCAGTTCACTTTTGCTACACTCACTTATCCAAACACAGATCAATGATTGATGGAATGCAGACAAAAAGTAGCTTAACTTACAACAAAAAGCCACTGTAACACAAATTGTGTGAACTAGAAATATAAAAACAAAGCAAATTGAAATAATATGTTTTTATAGGTTCAAGTTCTGAGGGAGACAGAAGCAACCAAGAAATAAATGTTTTCAATAATGGGAATTACAATTCTTCCATTTAATGCATGGAAAGCTTACAATTTTTCTATTTAAGACAGAGGAAGTAATGGATCTTCTGCATAATCCCCTTAGTGAAAGGAACTTGAAAACAAGCCTCCCTGCTGAAATTTAGCTGGGTTAATTATTTTAGAAGAATTAAAAATTATGCAGATACAATTTGAGAAACATAATTTGAAGTTAAACAATGCATTGTGCATATTTGGTGACTGGATGCCCACTATCACTATATCACATATTTCTCAAACATCTTTATTTGTTCTAGTTATATACTGAGGTCTAAAAGCCTAGTGGAAGCAATTGTGTAAATGTTGGTGTGGTTCTTCAGAGAAGTGAGAAAATAAATGGTCAGAGAAAAAATAGAGATGCTGTACTAAAAAGTATAAACAATGAAGAAAACCTCGATGCAAGACAGCATAGAAAGAAGTGACATAATTATGAGAATACGTATTAAAATGCAAAAAACAGCCAGATAGTATTGGTAGATTACAAGATTTTTCTTTATTTCAAAGCCAAACTCACCTACTGACTGTGGTTAAAAATAATTGTCAAAAATTCACAAAAATGCAAAATAAAATAAATTTATAAATATGACATTTTAAAGCAATGACCACAGTTAATTAGAATATGTAATATGACATATATACCATTTGTTACAGCAAATGAGAGAAAAAAGATTCCAGTAATAGATCTTTAAAATAATGAAACATGTATATGACAGCAATTAAAAAACAAATTGAAAAATACAATAATGTAATGAAAAAGTGGAGAGAAAAATCATGCATATAATTTCTGCCAGGATAGAGTAACAGTTATCACATTTGTTCTCTCAAATAAAACTGAAAATCTAGACAAACTATATTTAATAAATGTTTTTCAAGTCATTAGGCATCAGTCAGCAAAAGATAGTGAAACTGAAAGATAACGAAGTGAGCCCAAGATTTCCCCAGTTTACTGCTGGAAAAATTCCTGGAAAAACTCCAGATCACAGTGCATAGAAGGGGGCTCTCAAAAAGAACTGAATGGACGAATCCAGATGTGGAACTGCACCTGGAAGACAAGGCAGGTACACTTTATAGGGCAGATTATGAAAGGAAGATGAGCTATACAGAAATAGATCTTGATAGACCTACAGAGTGTAGTTCTTATTTTGATGCTAAGTAACAATGAATGCTGTGAGCAACCTACTTGAGCCTGGGGGGATGGAGGGACTCAAAAGGGTTAGAAGTTACAAACATCAAGATTAACACAGGGTGATGAAGAATTCCTGTTTATACTAGCCAGAGAGAGAGACATAAATAGAGACAGAGATAGGAAAGAGAGAGAGAGAGGTTCATAAGACATCAGGTACAATATTCTTAATAGTTTTTGACTTAGTAGTGTGTCAAATAAAGAGGAAAGCAGATAGCCAATACCAGTCAAGAATTAGCACAGATGATAAATCTACTAGATAAGGTCATTTAAAATGTTATTATAAGTGTATTTCATATGGTCAAGATGAGATAAAGAAAAAATGAACATGTTTAAGTAGAGACATTGAAGATATAAAAATACCCAAAAGAAATATCCAGAGATAAAGTCTATAATGTCTTTGTGTGGAAAATTTATGGAATAGAATTAATATTAGAAGACATATTGCAAAAGGCAAGATTAATGAATTTGAAGACACATCATTTGATTTTATCAAAAAAAAATCTGGATAAAAGTGAAAAGAAAATGAGTGAAGCATCAATGAGATTTGCCACAACTTCTACAGGTCTAATACACATGTAATTGGAGCTTCTTTCAAAAAGATGCAGGACATGGGGCAGAAAAATACATGAACAAATACTGGTTAGCATGAACCAATTTGATGCAAACTATAAACTCACATCAATGTCAAGCACTGGAAATGTAAGAGAAACTACAACTAGGCATATCATAATTGTGTGGCTTAAAATTAATGATAAAGAGAAAGTCTTAAAAGCAGAACCAGTAGTAACCAAAAAATAAATTAAAAAATAATTATGTACAAATAAACAAAGAGTACAGCAAATTTCTCACTCAGAACAAAAATAATTTTTCACACATACAGAAACTGAAAAACATTATAACCAGAAAAGCTTCACTATGAGAAATTTCAAGGCAAGTTCTTCAGATGTAAGAAAATTGATGTCTAAAGAAAATTTGAGTCTATACAGAAAGGATAAAGAAATTAAAAGTATTGAGAATGCAAATACACAGATATAACAAATACTTTGCTTCTTATATAAAATATAATAGATTGTTTAGAGAACAGACACCAACACCACATTGTGGGGGTTTATAAAAATGTAGACATTTGCACTAGAATAAGGCCATTTATCCTATCTCACCATCAGAATTATCTTGTGTATTCTATCTACATTGAAACCTCAACCAGACAATGTTAAAAATTTCATTTTCAAATTTCAAGAATATTTTCAAGAACTCTGGAGAAGATTATGATCCTTACACAGACAACTATATTTATCATACAATAAAAATTCAAAAAAGCAAAACACAGAGAGAAGAGTTGTAAATAAATATAAATAAAAAAATTAGATTTTTTCCTCTTAAATATGAAAACAATGTGGAATGGAGTAATAGTTCCAATATTTTTCTGGAAAGATAACTTGAATCAGTAATATTTCCTGGCTAATGCTTCTCTTTTAAATCAGGTGATGACAGTATTCACTAGAAATACACATAACCTTTAATTCTCTACTGTCTTGAATGTCTGCCCCTATAATTTGGAGAGCTCAGGACAAGAGCATATAAAAAGAAAAATATACCTCCAAAATTCTTTAAAAAAAATAGAAAGAAAGCTCAGATTTGCTAAATAAAATATAACCTGTTTATACCCTTACCTAAATAAATATACTTCAGAGAAACAAAAAATACACATAGGTGGAAAACCTTAATTTTTATATGTAGTTGGACCACAAGGAAAAAAAATGTTTGGCACTATTCAGAAATTACATTCTCTCTCTCTCTGTCTGTCTTTTGCAGGGACTTGTTGAATTCAAGCTATCTTATAGGGGATATTTTAGAAATTAATTAAATCTGCTATACTCAACTGGATTTACTTTTTCCTCACTCCTAAGCAGTTTTCATCTTCCATATTGGCTGCAGTACAACTTACAAATCTTCCAATTTTGAGGAAATAAGGCATATAGAAAAATGTTTTCCAGTATTAAGGCATTTTCCAGAAGAAAAAAATAAAAACGATATATTACATATAACTACATATAAATAGTCACATATATAACATATTTATACATAACAATATAGAAAACCATATATACATATATATATCCATGGAGATGGCAGGTCAGGGAAATATATATATAGTTTTCCATGTAAAGACATGTTTCACAAAGGTGAAACACATGGGCATTTTTGGACTTAGATCACTGCCTCTTTTGCTTGGTCTAAGGGCACTGCTGTACCACCACCCAAGCACACATTGTTCTTACAATAATTTGTCTTCTGAAAATAGAAGTAACCAATAAAAAATTCCTTTTGAAAGGATGCTCCATGAAAGTGCTATATACACAAAGAAACCCCCAAATGCTGAAGGAGACAAACAAAACAAAGACAAACAAAAAAATACAAAGAAACATGCAATCAAAACTAGTGTGGCATTAAAGGGTATTTTAATGGCAAATCATGTTCTTGGGCAGCATCGGAGCACATAGATCTCACAGTTTCTTCCCAGACTCAAGTATTATCAATTACAGAGAAAGGAGGTATGTATATGCTACAGCAAGATAATCAAAGACAACCCTTCAGAACAGGCAAGGATGCTATATGTTTCATAGCCTATACTTTGTGTGATAACATCAAGTTGATATGTTCTTACTCTAGGGACTGTAACAAAGTGGGAATAAGGAGGAATTCATGAACTGGGTCTAATCAGAAGTCAACATGA
>CAUYQG010031716.1:0-14687 GCA_963574415.1 Tarsius wallacei | reverse complement strand
TTTTTATCCTTATTTTAGAGTGTACTCCATCTACTTACAAAAAAAAAGTTAGAGTCGGGCTCGGTGGCTCAGCCTGTAATCCCACGCCTTGGGAGGCTGAGGTGAGTGGATTGCTTGAGCCCGCGGGTTCGTGACCTGTCTGGGCAACTTGGCGAGACCTCATCTCTACAATAAATCAAAAAGTTAGCTGGGTGTGGTAGTGCGTGCCTGTAGTTCCAGCCACTTGGAAGGCTGAGGTGGAAGGATCGCTGGAGCCCAGCAGGTCGAGGCTGCGGTGGCCGGGAGCGGCCACTGCACTCCAGTCTGGGCGACAGTGAGACTCCAACTCAAAAAAAAAAAAAAGAAAACAGTTTTCCGAAGGGAACGGATTGAACTTTTATAATTCAGTATTGCTTCTCAGTGAGTCCTGCGGTGGGGACATTCTGTGTCTCCGGAGAGTTGGCAGTCACTGTACCAGTAATAGGATGCTCTTTGGAGCTTCTAGGACATTAGCTTGAAAGATGAATGCCAGCCTTTCATTGTGCAGATGAAGACACAGGCCAAATACCCCCATCTGGGGACCTGGGGTCGCTGGGTCTGGTTAGCAAGCTTCTTGAGTGGGAGTCTAGTGGTGCCCTTGTGAGCTCTCTGGGCACATAAAGTATTCTGTGTGCATAGAACATTCTGCGGGAGAGGTGGCATCATTTCAGTAGAAAGGGTCAGGGGTTAGAGTGTGGTATCGGCTTTATAGGCTTCCCCCAACCTTACTGTCATTTTCTCTCTATCTGTATTGGTACTTTCCAAACTTCCTTCATGGTTTCTTAAAAAATCAAAATAGGCCGGGTGTGGTGGCTCATACCTATAATCCCAGCATTTCGGGAGGCCAAGGTGAGAGGATTGCCTGAGCCCACCGGTTCAGCCTGGGCAACTTGGCAAGACCCCATCTCTACAATAAATCAGAAACATATTTGAGTGTGGTGACGCATGCCTGTAAGTCCAGCTACTTGAAAGGCTGAGGCAGAAGGCAGAAGGATCACCTGAGCCCAGCAGGTCGAGGCTGTGGCAGCTGTGAGCATGCCACTGAACTCCAGCCTGGGTGACAGTCTCTGCAATAAATAAAAAAATTAACTGGGCATGGTAGTGCGTGCCTATAGTTCCAGCTACTTGGAAGGCTGAGGTGCAGGTCGAGGCTGCAGTGGCCGTGAGCATGCCACTGCCCTTTAGCCTGGGCACAGAGTGAGATTCCAACTAAAAAAAAAAATTTTAAAAATTAAAATTAAAATATTAGCTGGGCATGGTGGTAGTACCTATAGTCCCAGCTATTTGGGAGGCTGAGGCAGGAGTATCACTTGAGCCCAGGAATTCAAGGTTATAGTGTGCTATGATTGTGCCACTGCGCTGCAGCCTAGGTGACAGAATGAGACCCTGTCTTAAAAAAAAATCAAAATATTTAGCAGAATTTTAGCCTGTAAAGGAGATAACGGAAAGCCACTTTGGTAGAGACTGGCCCAGAACTCCTCCCACTCAACACCCCTCCCCCTTCCACCAGCCTCTGACGCCCTCAGGATGCTTCTTGGCACCCCAGGACTCCTCTGCATCCAAGCAGAAGCCGAAGATCATGTAGACCCATGTTGGGAAATTAGAGTTTTTGCTGCACACCTGTTTACACTCCCTTCATCTTTGTTTCAGAAGATGCCTTTAAATACTATTTTCAATCCTCAGCCTTTTTTATTTATAAAAAATATATAGGCCAGGCACAGCGGCTCAGCCTGTAATCCCAGCACTTTGGGAGGCCGAGGCTGGGGGTTTGAGACCAGCCTGAGCAACTTGATGAGACCTCGTCTCCAAAACAAATAACAAAAATTAGCCAGGCATGGTGGCGTGCATCTGTAGTTCCGGCTACTTGGAAGGCTAAGGCTGAGGTGCAAGGATCGCCTAAGCCCAGCAGGCCATGAGCATGCCACTGCACTCCAACCTGGATGACAGAGTGAGACTCCAACTCAAAAAAAACCATATATATATACATATGTATATGTGTGTGTGTGTGTGTGTGTGTGTGTGTGTGTATTTACTGTCAAATTTGGAAAATACAGTAACAACAACAACAAAAAACCCTGCCAGCATGCTTTATAATCCTAAACCCCCTTCGAGGAAGCCATTGTTTCCTGTTTGGAGTGTCCTCCCCAGAAGCCCCAGAGAGTCTTCTGTTTGTGTATCTCTTTAAACTTTATCTTTATTTATTGGTAAACATTATTATAGACGTCTACATAAACATAACTGATTGCATATGTTTTTCTCTGCTCTGTTTCGAAATCCCACTGAAATGAAAGTAAAGGAATAAAAAAGATGGAAATCCTTAAGAAGACAGGAAAGGACATGATGAAGGGGGGCGGTATGAACAAAAACTTTGGAAGTCAGGAAACAGGTGTGGGAGAGAGAAGCCAGGGGAGAATGCTGCATGTCCTGGGCGGTGGGGGAAGCCAGCTGAAAGACTCAGGAGTGGGTGGGGACTACGGACAAAGTGCTCCCAAAGGTGGGTTGCAGGGTGGGCTGGAAGCAGAAAGATTGGTTGAGAGTGTTGGCTGGCCGCAGTGGCTCACGCCTGTAATCCCAGCACTTTGGGAGGCCCAGGTGAGAGGATTGCCTGAGCCTACGGGTTCAAGACCAGCCTGGGCAACTTGGGGAGACCTCATCTCTACAATAAATCCAAAAATTAGCTGGGCGTGGTAGCGTATGCCTGTAGTTCCAGCTACTTGGAAGACTGAGATGGAAGGATCGCCTGAGCTCAGCAGGTTGAGGCTGCGGTGGCTGTGAGCATGCTACTGTACTCCAGCCTGGGCGCAGAGTGAGATCTGACTGAAAAAAAAAAGTGTTAGAACCACCTACCCCTCCTTTAGCCCATGGCCAGGTGACCCCTTTTCCACCCCAGCAGAAGATGGCAGATTTCTTGCAGACAGTTTTGAATCAGAGAGGTTCATGCCCAGCCCAGGACAGGGGAGGCTGTGAGGAAGGCATCGCAGGGCAGGGGAGAGGCACTGCACCAGGAACAGGAAGATAAAGTGAAAGTTTGCACGTTGAACCAAGAGGCCATCTCCTGGTTGGGTCCCAGAGCAGGGCCGTCTGGCGGACACCCAGCCTCCAGGCAGGGCCTTGAAAAACTTCTCCCTGAGGAAACTGACCTCACAAGAAAAATGACCCTTGTATACGGACACTGAGAGGGACCCTATTGAAAAGCTAACTTGTCACTTTGTCACTTCACAGGCTTAGTGCCCCTGTCTTACCAGGGAATGGGCAGCCAAAGATTGTCCCACATAGAATGAGACCCCCAGCTTGAAAGACAGAGACCCAAACAAGCAGAAAATATAATTCAGAAGTCATAAACATGGTTGTTAAAAAAAAAGGCACATTCATAAAATGATAAGCTCTTGGAATTAAAACTGTGATAACAGAAGTTAAAATCTCAGTGGAAGAGTTGGAAGAGTGAAAAACGCATTTCCAGAAAATAGAACAGAAAGACTTGAGAGATGGAAAATAGGAAAGAAAAGTTAAGAAAATTAGAGTTCAGTCTAGGAGGCACAACATGTACCTCATGGGAGCTCAAGAAAAAAAGAGGAAAGAGAAATGGAGAAGGGAAAAGTATATAGAAACAATTTCTAGAATTGAAGGCATTTCTGCATTAAAAGCTGGGCTCCTGTAATCCCAGCACTTTGGGAGACTGAGCTGGGAGGATTGCCAGAGCCCAGGAGTTCGAGACCAGCCTGGGTAACATAGGAAGACTAGGAAGACCTCGTCTCTACAAAAAAATTAAATTTTTTAAATTAAAAATTAAAATTAAGGCGTGGTGGTACATATCTGTGGTCCGAGCTACTCAGGAGGCTGAGGTGGAAGGATCACCTGAGCCCAGCAGGTTGAGGCTGTGGTAAGCTGTGATCAGTCCACTGCACTGTAGCCTGGGTGACAGTGTGAGACCCTGACTCAAAAAAAAAAAAAAAAACTCTTAAGTACTACCCAGTACAATTAATAATAAAAGGCCCGTACTATGGGATATCACCATAAATTTTTTAAACTCCAGAGATAGAAACAAGTTACTAACATCACCAGAGATTAAAAGGCTACACACAGAAGATCAGAGGACAAATGGCATTGGACTTTTATTCTATTTATTTTGTTATGTCGGAGACTCACACTCTCACCCAGGCTAGAGTGCAGTGGCATGATTGAGGCTACTGCAGCCTTGACTTGCAGGGCTCAGGTGATCCTTCTGCCTCAGCCTTCCAAGTAACTGGGACTACAGATATGCACCACCACACTCAGCTAATTGTTAAAAATTTATTATAGAGACCAAGTCTCACCATATTGCCCAGGCTGGTCTCCTGGGCTCAGGCAATCCTCTCGCCTCCACCTCCCAAAGTGCTGGGATGGCCATGAACCACTGCCCCAGCTGGCATCGGACTTTTAAAAAGTAACAGTAGAAACTACAATTCAGTGGGTCAATGCTTTCAAATTTCCAAGGGAAATTAATTCCCAACCCAGAATTCTGTAATCATCATTCGAACAAAGTAGTACATTAAAGACATTTTTTAGATGTGAATTTTAAATAATGTCTCCTTCTCTACTAAAATGAGGAAATAAACCAACAAAGGAGAATACATGGATATAACATACAGTTGTTTCTCATTCTCATTTCTATATTGCAGCTGTTATCTTATTTTGTATCTTGAAAGTTGGTAGAAAAACACCACCACCTACTCCACCATGGGAATTGAAAAGTACTCACTTCTAAGCTTCCCCTTTGTAGCTAGGACCTGTGATCTGGGCTCCATTGATGAGATCACTTGTGTCATATTTTGACAGTAAACAGAGGGATGAAGAATGTGTCCTGTCCATGGCTGTGATAGTGGCAATAGTGATGGGCTGCAAGGTTGAGTTCTTGGCACCGAAATGTCATGGGTATAAAGAGGCACCCACTACTCAGCGTCAGTAGCAGCCACCAGAATTGGAGGGCTTAACACCAGGGACTCTCTGAGGCATACTGAAGCATTTGCCGTAAAAAGTTTGGCATTTTGGAATAATGACACATCTGTCCTGAACATGTCTCTGTTGGGGGAACCTGGACTATTTAGCTTTGCCATAGACATGATTCTACATTGAGTTCGTTTACTATAATTATATTTCTTTTTTTGTTCAACTTTTTTTTTTTACTGGAGTTGATAGTTGCCTCACCTTTTAATTGTTTTGTTTTCAGTGTACTAATCACTAATTCTTCCTTATACTCTCCAACAGAACTATGAAAATTCTCACAATGCAGCAAATATGTCAGATTATCTGTTCTTAATCAGTGAGAGTCAGTTTCTTTGTTTTCAACCAAGAACTCTGACTGGTTAAGAGGACAGTAAAAGGAATTCCCACAACGATAGTGAAGAGAAGACCCAGTCCTGTAGCTGTGTAGCTAGTCTATAGAGAAACCAGCCCAATTTGTAGCAAGATGGCCAAGAGCCCCAGAAGGGATATCTTCAAGAAAAAAATGAAGCTGATGGATTATCTGACATATTTGCTGTATTGTAAGGAGATTTCTTTGCTCGCTCTTTATTTTTTAGTGACAATGTCTTACCGTGTTGCTGAGGCAGGCCTCAAATTCCTAGGCTCAAGTGATCTTCCTGCCTCAGCCTCCCAAGTAGCTGGGACTACAGGTGGATACCTGTAAGGAGTTTTATAGCTCTGTTGGAGAGTTTTGAGTAGAGTTGGTGATTTGTACACAGAAAGTAAAGGAAATTAAAGGCAGGTATGGTGGCTTATGTAATCCCAGCACTTTGGGAGGTGAAGGCGAGAGGATTGCCTGAGCCCAAGGGTTTGTGACCAGCTTGGGCAACATGGCAAGACCTCGTCTCCACAGTAAATGAAAAAATTAGCCAGGCGTGGTGGCACATCTCTGTAGTCCCAACTACTTGGAAGGCTGAGGCGGAAGGATCGCCTGAGTCCAACAGGCCAAGGCTTCACTAGCTGTGATTGTACCACTGCTATCCAGCCTGGGTGACAGTGTGAGTGAGACTCTGCCTCAAAAAAAAAACAACAAAAAAACTATGTGCATTTTTTATTTCATTTAATTTTGTAAATATTTGCAGTGCTGTACCGTGTGCTGGGTGTCCTTGTAATGACTGCATTCATCGCATCGAACTAGTGCCTGATAATTTACTTGGCCATTCCCTATCATTTTCACAAACAATACCGCAATGAATGTCTTTGTGTTCATAGCCTTTTTGACTTTTTAGTTGCTTCCTTAGGATAATTGCCAAATTCCCCAGATTATCAGGTCTGAGATCATGGATCTTTCGTTTAATTTTGGTGTGTAGTAGCATGGGACTCCTCCTGAGTGCAGATCTGTAGGAGATGATTGTGGGATAGGTGTCTTCAGGGTAGTTGGCTCAGTTTTTCTGATGGCAGCAGAAGGGGTCGGACATTGTTTTTTTTCCTGTACCGAACAGAATTTGCAGAGACCTATGCCCCTCAGTTTTTGATATTTGTCTTGCTTGCTTTTACCCATTGAAGATTTGTATTTCCTTTGAAAATATTTAAATGAAAACTTACTTTCCTACTAAATAGTACAACTTCAAGGGAGACACATTAAAAATGAGAAAGAGGGTCGAGTGTGGTGGCTCGCACCTGCAATCCCAGCACGTTTGGAGGCTGAGGCGAGAGGATCACTTGAGCCCAGGAGTTCGAGACCAGTCTGGGCAACATAGTGAGACAAAAAGTTTAAAAGTTAGCCAGGTGTGGTGGTGCATGTCTGTAGTCCCAGCTATTCAAGAGACTGAGGCGAGAGGATTGCTTGAGCCCGGGAATTTGAGACCGGTCTGGGCAACATAGTGAGACTCATCTCTACAAAAGGCTAAAAATTAGCCAGGTGTGGTGTTGCATGTCTGTAGTCCCAGCTATTCAGGAGGCTGAGGCATAAGGATTGTCTGAGCCTAGGAGGTCAAGGCTGTGATGAGCCGTGACTGTGCCACTGACAGAGGGAGACCCTGACTAAAAAAGAGAGAGAGAGAGAGAGAAACAATGAATTTTAAAAATTAAATTTTAAAAATTGAGCAGGAGAGAAATGAGTAGACATGGCAACCAGGGAAGAAAGTCATCCATGCCTCGGTTTACCTCCTGAGCAGATCCTGGAACACCGGCTCTGTGATCTCAGGTTACTTTTCACCTCTGTCCCTCAAGCCCCCTCTCCTGCGGCTGAGCTTGGGTGCACAGGCAGCCCTTCCTCTGTCCTCGGCGTGGTCTTTGCTCAGCTGCAAAGATTTCCCGCAACTGACCACCCCTGAACAGTAGCTTTGCAGTCAGTGACATCAGAGGTCCTGCCTTGTGTATACAAGACCCCCCATTTGCTATGGCTCAAAGCTGTGGTAGAGAAACATTCTTTTGCCCTACAGGCTTTGGTAGCCTCCAGGATTGGAGGATGCTTGACACTGGGGCCTCTTCAAGACATACTGAAGTACTTGCCGTAAAAGGTTGGACATTTTGGAATAATGACACATCTGTCCTGAACATGTCCCTGTTGAGGGAACCTGGACCATTTTGTGTGTCTTCCGACGTAGGCCTTCAGTTCAGCTGTGAGGACAGGACGCTCTAAGAGCAAGGGGCTGGAATGCCCGTTCTGACTTGGGTGCTCTGGGGCGTGGTGGGCCCAGTTCTTCCCCGCGTTAACCTAGCCCTGCTGGCTCTTGCCTGTGGTCCTGCAAGTCTCCTCATTGCACTCCCACCTCCACTCTGGCCTCCTTCTCTTCCAGCTTCTCCACAGCAGCCACGACCGACTTCTTTGTAAAGCATCAAGTTGGGCTGCGTCAGTCCCCTGCTTAAAGCCCTCCCTGGTTTCCCATTGTAATCATAACTAAATCTGGACTCTTCACCAGGTCTTGGGACCCTGTAGGGCTTGACTCAGCATCTCTCCCAGTCATCTCTTCTTCAGGCCCTGAACTCCAGTCACCTGGTCTCCTGTCTCAGGTCCTTTGTACTTCCTCTTGCCACTGCCTGGAACCCTGTTTCATAGATCTCTGCCGGGTCACTTGGGCCTCAATTTCAGTGTGATCTCAGCTGAGGACCTTCCCTGGCCCACCATCCCAAGAAAACCCTCGTGCAAGTCCCTTTGTATTATATCCCAGCGCTTTTACTATCTGAAAGCATCTTGGTTATTCATTTGTTTCCCTTTTCTTTTTCATCTTCTCCTGTTGGACTAAAGACTCCATGAGACCAAGGATGGTGCCCGCCCCATTCCCTGATGGGCACGCAGAAGGTGCTCAGATAACTATTTGCTGAGTGGCTGCACAAGCAGGACTTGGGCCTGCGGTCATCTGACTGAGGGGGGTCAGCCCCCCTTCGCGCCCTTTTCTCTGTGGTCTCCGGGAGGATGTGGCTGTGGAAATATCTTTGGGCTTTCCTGGCAGCCAGAGCAGGGTGGTAGTTTCTGGAAAACTCCTTCAGGGCAAATGCCCAGAAGCTCCCTTGGCAAGTGGGCCCTCTGGGAGGGTACCTGTGGGCTCTGCCTCTGATGTGCCCATACGTAGGCTGGGCATCAGGAAAAACACCGATTTCATTCTCCGTGGGAGTGGCTAGGACCCAAGACTTCTGACTAGAAGGACTTTTTGAGGCTGAAAATCCCCTGAAAATCAACTCAGTTCAAGAGGCCTAATGGAGACTCTGCTTAGATCAGCATGGTACGAGAGGCCGGCCGCTGTGGTCACCTTGCAACTACCCTGTGAACACCTTTGCAGAGTGTCCCCTGCTCCTTGTCAAGGCGGCTGCTGGTCTTCATCCTCCCAGCCTGTGTTTATGGTAGATACTTGGACTGTGTAACCACCTTCTAGAAGGTTCCGTGAGGACGCCTCCTTTTCTTTGGTTGTAACTCTTGGCTCTGGAATCCAGGAAGTGGGCAGATGTTTTGCCCAAGGGTTCAGAGCATGAACTTTCTCGCTATTCACAGACTTGTAGAGACAGCCCATGGTCACCCCATAGGGCAGCATCTGAAGATGCGTGACCTGGTTTGTCCAGGGCACCCTCGGGGAAAGCTGTTGACCACTCAGATAAGCAGGATGCAGCGTCCCTTCCTTTCCTTGCTGCCTGTCCCCGTGCAGAGCCTGCCAGAAGTAACGTGTGAGTTCCATTGGAAAGCCATTCTCCAGGGTGTGTGTCTATGGACCAAAAGCCTGTCTTTGTGTTGACCAAGCCGGGCAGTGGTTCCTGGTCAGAGTGTAAGCCACGTGTACGATGGCCACTGGAAAGATGGGGAAGTCTAACAGGCTCAGGAGATGCCACTCAGAGCCCCAAGATGGTGGAGTTTCCAAAGGATTGAAAGGGGCTCTTTAGGAGTCCTGAGGTTGGGACAGGCCACTCGCCAGCAGGTCTGCTGGCCCAGAGGGCTATTTGGGGTGCGGCCACTCCCCCCTCCATCTGGCGGAGGGGCTTGTGGCTCTGGGCATGCCCTTGCTTGCCCTCTTCTCTCTGAAATGAAGGAGGCCCCACTGTGGCGTTCCCTGGTGCTGGTGTGGGGGAGGGTGATGGTACAAGTTATTCTATGAAGACCTTTGGGGAACTTGCCTGGCTGGTCGGGACTCAGAGGTCAGACTCCTCAGATGTTCGCAGCTGGGGAAGCCATGGGCTGGAGAAGAGCCTCACAGGGACCATCTCAGAACAACGTGTACGGGTGGCGTGGTGTCCGAGAACAGAAACCTGCAATATGAATGGCTGTGCTGTGACACAGCTGCTTCTGCAGATCACGCTGGCTGGGAGTGGGGAAGGTGCCAGGAATTGGGCTCTTTCTTGTCCTGTTTTCTTGGATATCTTATTGGTGACTTAGATATGGGCAGAGAAGTCATGCCTCAAGATTCCAGATGACTCGGTGGGAGGGACGACCATGGTTCATCACTGGATGACACCCCCCGGCTCCTGGGGGTGGTTCTGGCCCTCGGTGTCTAGGTCCTCTCACCTGTCTCCGTGGCTTCACATCTGTCTGTAACCTGCTGACCCCAAGTCACATCCTTGGGACCCCACAGATCTCTCCCCTGCTCTCCAAATTGGGTTGTTTGCCCCTCATCTGTGTTCAATGTAAGTGTTCACTAAGCAGCTCAGATTCAGCATGTCTTAGGTGGGGCTCTGGCTGTCTTATCCCCAGAAACTTATTTCTCCCTCGTCATTCCCTGTCTCAGTAGGTTCCCGTCATTGCTTCCATCTCCCAAGCCCATCCTGGCTGTCAACCTTACTCCCTCCCACACTGTCCTCATCCGTCCGTCTGATCTCCTGAGTATGTCTAGATTCTGTCTACTCTCTAGTGCCATCTCCTTCTTCTGGGTCAAGCCCCTGGCATCGTTGGCACTGGCCTCCTTGTGCCCTGCCCTCTGCTGCAGCCTTCTCTGTCCTTCCATGTGCAGCCAGCAGCATCCTTGTGGGTGAAAATTATATCCATGGCTGGGTGCAGTGGCTCACGCCTATAATTCCAGCATTTTGAGAAGTAGAGATAAGAGGATTGCCTGAGTCCAGGGGTTTGAGACCAGCCTGGGCAACTTGGCGAGACCTCATCTCTACAATCAATCAAAAAGTCAAAAAGAAGTTAGCCAAGTGTGGTGGCAGTAGTTCCAGCTACTTGGAAGGCTGAGGCGGAAGGATCGCTGGAGCCCAGCAGGTGGAGGCTGCGGTGGCTGTGAGTGTGCCACTGTACTCCAGCCAGAGTGACAGGGTGAGACTTACACTCGAAAGAAAGAAGGAAGGAAAGAAGGAAGAAAGGAAGGAAGAAGAAGAAAGAAAGAAAACCACATCCTGATGCTCCCTTGTCCAAAACCTTCTAGGGCTACCCACCCGCTCTGAGGGAACCTGTGGTGCCAGGCCTCATTCTGAAGCCCCCCTAGGACATGGTGGGCTGCTCACACCCCGCCCTTCCCTCCACACCCTCTACTCCTGCTCCAGCGGCCTGTTCGTCAACTCTGAAATCAGAGTCCCTTTCCCACCGAGCTCTGAGGCTTTCTCTCTCTGGGGTGCTCCAGAGAGGACTGGCTCCCTCAGGTCCTTGGCCTTTCCTCAGAGGGGCCTTTCCCAGGCACCCTCCAAGTAGCAGCCCGCCTAGCTGTTCTCCGTCACGACACCACGTGGACACTGTCCCTCACTGCGCTGCCTCAGTGTGACCATCCTGCTTACCCACCCGTGCATGTGCATGTCACTATCCCCCCACCACAGCCAAAGCTCCTTCCAGCTGGGACCCCTGGTCTCACTAGCCACTGTCTTCCAGCACACAAAAGTCCCGGCCCCTAGTCAGGCTCCACAGACAGTAGTGGAGTCAGTGAATACGTTTCAGACTGAGTGGCATAGACAAAACATCAGACCCAATAATACAAGTGCCAGTTATGTTCACAAGATGAAGTCACCGGGGATCACTGTGAACTCTTGCATTTCAATTCAGGAAGTTAATATTCCTGGACAGGTCAGGAGAACTGGCATGCTGTGAAAATGACCCGGAGGCTCAGCGGGCCACGGACTCATGCTGTGGTCACCGAAAACTTTCTTAGGATGGGAGTGGGGGAGCATGATGTATCTTTAGGCTAAGCAAATAGGAACTGGGTACCCAGAACTTTCTTCTACAACTTGACCTATCAGACCCCGTGTGGAGCCCCTTGTTAGCTTGGAATTCCAAACTGTGCTGCTGGGAGAACCATGAGCAGGGGCCTGATGGGGCCACCGTCTCGTGCAGGAGTGGTCAGGTGGGCTTCTCTGTGCGCCTCGAGATGGCAGGACAAAGGACTGGGGTTGGCACTTAGAGGCAGGCCAACTTCCAGGGAAAGAACTTTCTAAACACTAGAAGCTTCTAAAAGTGGAACACACAGCTGCATTCATGGAAATAGATACTTTCAGCTGTAAGCGGCAGAAAACCCAACTTAAACTGCTGTGAGTTGTTTTAAAAGGCAGGGGACATTTATTGCTGATAGAACTAAAAAGTCCAGGGGCAGGGCTAGCTTCAGGCATGGCTGGATCCAGGCCATCAAAAGCTGTCCTCAGGACCCAGGCTTGTATGTACAGCTACACCTTGAACTCTGCTTTCCTCTGCATCGGTCTCTTTTCGGTTCCATGCCTAAGGATAGCAAATGGTTACTAGCAGCTCTAGGGAAATATTGTCTTTCCTGCTACCCCAGGAGGAATTCCCCAAAGAAGTCTAGATGTTAAAACTCATTGGATTGATGTGATAGTCACATTGTAGCCTGGGTGATGGCGCACAATGGTTGGCTGGGCTTGATAACCATTCCTGCTTTCAAAGCCAATCCCTGTGACCAGAGAAATTCAGGCATCCAGTTTGGCCTGGGTCTTAGCCTATGCCAGTGGTCAAGGTGAAGTCAGCCCGTCTGAACCACTTGGACTGAGGGTATGTTGAGTTTTGAAAGGTCCCCAGCTCCCATATAAAAAAACCGGAACGTACACCTGGTAGGGTGGCTCACACCTGTCATCCCAGCACTTTGGGAGGTGGAGGTGAGAGGATTGTCTGAGTCCACAGGTTCGAGACCAGCCTGGGCAACATGACAAGACCTTGTCTTTACAATAAATCAAAAAAATAGCTGGGCATGACAGCACGTGCCTGTGGTTCCAGCTACTTGGAAGGCTGAGGCAGAAGGATCGCCTGAACCCAGCAAGTCGAGGCTGCGGTGGCTGTGAGTGTGCCACTGCACTCCAGCCTGGGTGACAGAGTGAGTCTCCGACTCAAACCCCCCCCCCAGAACTGGAACCTTACCCGCACCCAGACGCCCTCTAATCCCTTCCAGTAGCTCAGGGTAACCCCCATCTCTTCTGCCAATGTAGATCATTAGTTCTGCCTGTGTTTGTTCTTTCCATAGTTGGAATCGCGTGCATGTGTTTTTTGTGGTCAGCTTCTTTTGCTCAGCTGTGTGTGCCTGTGATTCATATCACGATATTGTGTACTTGTAGAGTATTCACTCTCTTTGCTGTGTGACATTCCACTGGGAGAAAGCACCGCGGTTTATTTTTCCATTCCCCATTCTCCTGCTGATGCGTCTAGGTTGGAGCTATCACGAATAGCACAATCACAGCTCACCTTAGCCTCAATCTCTTGGGCTAGGGTGATCCTTCCACCTCAGCCTCCCCAGTAGCTGGGACTACAGACACACTTTACCACCCCTGACTAATTATTTTATTTTTTGTAGAGACAAGGTCTCTTTGTGTGCCCAGGTCAGTCTCGAACTTCTGGGCTCAAGCAATCCTCCTACCTCAGCCTCCCAAAGTGCTGGGATTACAGACATGAGTCACCACACCTGGTCTCTGGGGGCAGTTCTAAAGTCCCTGGATTTGCTAGTACCACTGTCCCATATGCACTGGTGAGCGGTGGGTCTGGGCTTCATTCAGGGAGAGGGTTGGGGCATGTTGGGTGGCCACTGCATTCTGGGTCCTGGGCCCAGAGAGTCTCACTGATAAGTCTCTGGCATGTGGTGACATCCAGTGCGGCCCATAATGAATCTTTCTGTTAGGAATGAGTTTGTGTGTGCAAGTGTTTCTTGCATCCAGACCAGCAACTGTCATTGAGGACTTCATTTCCTGGGGGTTGAGGGGCAGAGAGTGTGGGGTGTGCTTTTCCCAGAAGCCAGGCCTTGGGCGAGTGTCCCCAAGCTCATGCGTCCTGTGTTCATCTTGGCCTTTCCAGACTGAGTGACCAAACTCGGCCAAAGCTTATTCAGCATCTTACATGGGTTCTCCAGGCTGCTGCCCCCATGTTTTGAATCAAAAAGGAGGACTTTGACCTGGACATTCTCAGCAAGAGGAACCCCAAGTAGGATGTGGTTTTACAATCAGAGGAAGTGGATACCAACCGTGGTGGTGTGGCAGCTCTATGATGCGCGGCTCCAGCTGTTCAGAGCAGCCTTGGCATCCGAGCCAGGGTGAGGCCTGGGCCAGTTGGCACCTGAAGAACGTCTCTCTCAAACGAAACACCTCCTCTCACCTGCTTTAAAAGTCATTTACATCTAGGACATTGTGATCTTTGGGCAGGTAGAGAAGTATTTTCTTAAAGAATAAAAATCGGCCAGACTCGGTGGCTCAGCCTGTAATCCTAGCACTTTGGGAGGCTGAAGCAAGTGGATTGCTTCAGTCTGCAGGTTCCAGACCCACTGGGCAACTTGGCGAGACCTTGTCTCTACAGTAAATCAAAAATTAGCCGGGTATGGTAGTACGAGCCTGTAGTTCCAGCTACTTGGAAGGCTGAGGTGGAAGGATTGCCAGAGCCCAGCAGGTTGAAACTGTGGTGGCCCATGATTGTGCCACTGCAATCCAGCCTGGGTGACAGAGTAAGACTCCAACTCAAAAAAAAAAAAGTATAAAAATCAACCAGGTGCAGTGGCTCACGCCTGCAATCCCAGCACTTTGGGAGGTGGAGGTGAGAGGATTGCCTGAGCCCACAGGTTCGAGACCAGCCTGGGCAACATGGTGAGACCTCATCTCTACAATACGTTAAAAACTATAGTTTCAGCGGCTTAGCCTGTAATCCCAGCACTTTGGGAGGCCGAGGCGAGTGGATTGCCTGAGCCCGTGGGTTTGAGACCCACCAGGGCAACTTGGCGAGACCTTGTCTCTACAATAAATCAAAAATTATCCGGGCGTAGTAGTAAGTGCCTGTAGTTCAAGCTACTTGGAAGGCTGAGGCTGAAGGATCACGGGAGCCCAACTGGTCGAGGTTG
>CAUYQG010031714.1:0-22102 GCA_963574415.1 Tarsius wallacei | reverse complement strand
AACATGGAACCAACCATGCTGCCCATTGAAAGAGCACTGGTTTAAAGAAATGTGGTATATATACATGCTGGAATATTATGCAGACATAAAGAAGGACAAAATTATGAACTTCGCAGCAACTTGGATGGACTTTGATGCTATAGCACTGAGTGATCTGTCACAGAAACAAAGAACCGAATACCACATGTTCTCACTCATAAGCGGACCTTGAACAACTATTGTAATACTATAAGAAAGGGATTGGCAGTAGTGGAAAACTGCCAGGAGAGGGCAGGGGTGGGATTGGCAGCAGTGAGAAACTGCCAGGGGAAGGGAAGGCACACCTCATTAACAAGGGTACCTGCATAATGAACATTTGTATACCTAACCCTGAATTGTACCCCACATATTTAAAATAAAAAATTTAAAATAAAAAAAGAGAGAGATCAGGTACCCTTATTGATGCTATGGGCTCCCTCCCTTCTTCTACTGGCAGTTTCTGGCTACTGCCAATCCCTTTCTTATAGTATTATGGTAAGTGTTCAGAGTCTGCTTATGAGTGAAACTATGTGGTATTCAGTTCTTTGTTTCTGTGATGGATCACTGAGTATTATAGACCCCAAATCCATCCAAGTTGCTGTGAAGTTCATGAGTTTGTCCTTCTGTATGGCTGCATAATACTCCATTGTGTATATGTACCACTTTTTTTTATCCAATCTAAAAGATCTAAAAATTGACCTTCCATACAACCCTATAATCCCCCTACTGGGAATATACCTGTAGGAACACAAATCACTTTATGAAAAATATACCTGTACACGCAAGTTTATTGCAGCATTATTCACAATAGCAAAAACATGGAATGAACCATGCTGACTGGAGTTAGGTGATACGCAGTGTGGTTTTAATTTGCATTTCTGTACCTGATCTCAAACCAGGTCAAGGGGGGACTAAAGGTAGGCCTAAACTTTATCTGTATGATGACCGCTTGTATACCTAATCCTGAATCGTACCCCACATCTTTAAAATCAAATTTAGCCAGGCTCGGTGGCTCAGCCTGTAATCTCGCACTTTGGGAGGCTGAGATGAGTGGATTGCCTGAGCCCGCGTGTTCGAGAACCACCTGGGCAACTTGGAGAGACCTCATCTCTACAATAAATCAAAAAAATCAGCCGGGCGTGGTAGCCAGTTCCAGCTACTTGGAAGACTGAGGCGGAAGGATCGCCGGAGCCCAGCAGGTCGAGGCTTCGGTAGCCGGGAGTGGCCACTGCACTCCAGTCTGCGTGACAGAGTGAGACTCCAACTCAAAAATAAATAAATAAATAAAATTTAAAAAAATTCCTGCCAGCAGCATTTTGAGGATTCTAGTTTCTCCACATCCATGCCAACACTTTATATGTCTGCCTTTTTAGTTGTACTTTTTCTAATGAAAGTGATATTTTATTGAAGTTCTATTTTTTATTTCACTAATGATTAATGATGTTGAATATCTTTTCATGTGCTTACTGGCCATTTGTGTATCTCCTTTGGTGAAATGTCTATTCAATTCTTTTGCTCATTTAAAAACTGAGACTTATTTTTTTTAATTATTGAGTTGTAAAGAACTTTTTCATAATCTGGATACAGGTTCTATAAGAAATATAATTTGTGAATTTTTTTTCAGTCAGTGATTTGTCTTTTTATATTCCTACTGAGGTCTTTTGAAGTGCAAAAACTTTAATTTTTGATATAGTCCAATTTATCAACTTCTCTTATGGATCATGCTTTTGTTATCATATTGACCAACCCAAGGTGGTGAAGATTTTCTCCTATGTGTTCTTCGAAGAGTTTTGCAGTACATTTTAGGTCTATGGCCATTTATTTATTTATTTATTTTTAGGATATCACTATTTTAAAGATGTGGGGTACAATTCAGGATTGAGTATGCCAGTGGTCATTGTACAGGTAAAGTTTGGGCCTACCTTTGGTCCCCACTTCACCTGGTTTTGGATCAGGTACTCTTATTGATGTTGTGTGCCCCCCCCAACCTCCCCTGGCAGTTTCCTGCTACTGTCAATCCCTTTCCTATAGTATTATGAGAATTGTTCAGGGTCCACTTATGAGTGAGAACATGTGGTACTCAGTTCTTTGTTTCTGTGAGAGATCACTGACTATTATGGATTCTAAATCCATCCAAGTTGCTGTGAAGTCCATAAGTTTGTCTTTTATGACTGTGTAATATTCCATTGTATACATATACCACAGTTTTTCAAACCAGTGCTCTTGCAGTGGGCAGCATAGTTGGTTCCATGTTTTTGCTATTATAAATAATGCTGCAATAAACTTGCGTGTGCAGTATGTTTTTTGTAGAATGATTTGGGTTCCTCCAGGTATACTCCCAGAAGGGAGATTATTGGGTCATATGAAAGGTCAACTTCAGCCCGGCTCGGTGGCTCAGCCTGTAATCCCGTGCCTTGGGAGACTGAGGTGAGTGGATTGCCTGAGCCCGCGGGTTCGAGACCCGCCTGGGCAACTTGGCGAGACCTCATCTCTACAATAAATCAAAAAAATTAGCCGGGCGTGGTAGCGCGCGCCTGTAGTTCCAGCTACTTGGAAGGCTGAGACGGAAGGATCACCAGAGCCCGGCAGGTCGAGGCTATGGTGGCCGGGAACGGCCATTGCACTCCAGTCTGGGCGACAGTGAGACTCCAACTAAAAAAAAAAAAGACTAAAATGATGAGAGTATCCTAAGCTGTCTCATAAGTATATTAAAACCTGGCATCAAAGTGGATTTTACAGCAACAAATATAGAGCGTGATAAGATACAGTGAACAATGAACATCTAATAATCCTTAAGTTTTAGGTTCCAAATAATGTTATAATAAAGACATGCAAAAAACTGGCAAAACTTAAAGAGAAAAATAAAAATATAATTGCATCTGGATTCCTTGATACTTCATTAACTAGCTAATTTTCATTTTCAAAAGAGAGAAAATGGAGAAAAGTAAATCCTGAATAAAAAAGAAAAGCAAGTTTTAAGCAAATAATCATATTTCAATCATTGTTGAAAAGGTAGTAAAGTTTATTATTTCTTCCTTATTAAATCATTGCAATTAGGCGCAGAGATTGTTGAGAGCAATGAAATGAGAGCAATGAAATGAACAGAACCAAGATCATTCGTACCGAGATGCGTGAGAGTTGTTCTTGGAAACAGGACAGCGTGTTCACCCATGGCTCTTTTTCTTAATATGGTATTAGAAATGCTTGCAACTGTTGTTTGGGAAGGACATAAAAATATAAAGATAAAAAAATACTACTTCAGTTGACTTGATTATATACCTGAATGTTCCAAGAATAGCATCCCCCAAATTACTACAAATAATAAATGAGTTCAGCAAAGATGTGAGGATGTGAGCCAAAAGAAACCCACATAGAACAATTGCATTTCTATCTGTCAGTGAAATATATCTGCATATTAATAAAGATATAAAATAAAACAGAGAGAGATTCCTTTCACAACCACAAACCAAAAATAAACTTGTTTGAGGATTTTCCTTAAACCACAAGATTTATTCCAAAAAAATCATTAAACCATAGCAGGAAAAGTAACAGAGAATGTTAACAAATGGAGAGACACATGAGATCATCACTGGAAGAATATATATCTAGTAAATGTGGCAGTGTTTCAAAGTTAGAAGATTTCATGAAATACTAGTTGAAGACCTTACAAAATAAGGAGCAGAATAATTGATAACAATCTTAAAGAATAAGAAAAAAATTAGGACTCCCTCACAGGATTTCAAATATATTACAATAAGCACATTTCTCAAATCTTTCTCTGGCTGGGCACAACGGCTCACGCTTGTAATCTCAGCACTTTGGGAGGCCGAGGCAGGAGAATTGCTTGAACCCAGGAGTTTGAGACCAGTCTGGGCAATATAGCAAGACCTGGTCTCTAAAATAATAATAACAATAATAGCAATTAGTTGGGCGTGATGGTGCTTATCTATAGTCCCAGCTACTGGGGAGGCTGAAATGGAGGATTTCTTGAGCCCAGGAGTTTGAGGCTGCAAGGAGCCAGGATCGAGCCACTGCATTCCAGCTCTGCCTCAAAAAGCAAAACAAAACCAAAACAAACAAAACAACTTTCTTGGCACCACAGCCAGAGTAGCCTTGGTAAGCTAAGTCAGACCCTGACTTTCCCTTGTGCAAACCATCCGAAGTCTTCTCATCTCCCTCTGAGTAAACATCACAGTCCTTACAATGCATAACCAGGGCCCACAAGGTCTGCTCCCACCCTTCCCTGCCTGCCCAGCCCTCCTCTTCTCTTCCTCACTCACTCCAGAGCGGCTACTCTGGCCTCTTGCTACACCTCAAACATGTGAAGCACCTTCCTGGTCATAAAACTTGACGTTCCTTCACACTTGTGGCTCTCTCTCTCTCTCTGGAACCTTCCTTCCCCCACATATTTGCATGCTTCTCTCCACCTCCCCTCCAGTCTTCGCTCAAATGACATGTTCTAGGTGAGTTCTGCCTTAAGCTTCCCAGTGAAAAGTTCAGCTTCTCACTTCCATGCCAAGCTCTCTATCACTCATTCCTATCTTACTTGTTCTCTCTATTATTTGTTTTTCATTTTTATCTTTTTTATTTTATTTTTTTTTGAGCTGGAGTCTCACTCTGTCACCCAGGCTGGAGTGCAGTGGCACTCTCCCAGCCACTGCAGCCTCAACCTGTTGGGTTCAGGTGACTCTTCCGTCTCAGCCTTCCAAGTAGCTGGAACTACAGGCATGCGCCACTGTGCCCAGCTAATTTTTTGATTTATTGTAGAGATGAGGTCTCACCAAATTGCCCAGGCTGGTCTCAAACCTGTGGGCTCAGGCAATCCTCTCACCTTGGCCTCCCAAAGTACTGGGATTATAAGCGTGAGCCACTGCACCCCGCCTATTATCTGTTTTTTAAATTGTTTCCCCTGCCACCAGAATGAGAGCTCCATGAGGGCAGGTGTTTGTTTTGTTCACAGCTATATCCTTAGCACCTAGAACAGTGCCCAGTATATAGTAGGTGCTTAATATGTATTTGTTGAATGAATGTAATAGAACAGAAATTCTGTAGTACAGATGCTCTGTTTTATAGAGTTAATTTGCAAAAAGCAAAATCAACACTGCAATGTAGGAAGATTTCACTGCTTGCTAATTGTTTGAACAATGGGATAATAGAAAGGAAGTGAATACCTTAGAGTAATATATCACATCATATTTAATAATAAATTTCAGGTGGATTAGAGTAAAATCTACACTAATTTTCTTTTTGTTGTTGTTGTTGTTGTTATTTTGTTTTGTTTTTTTGAGACAGAATTTTGCTCTGCCATCCAGGCTGGAGTGCAGTGGCATAGTTCACTGCAGACTTGAACTCCTGGACATAAGGGATCCTCCTGTCTCAGCCTCCCAAGTAGCTAGGACTAGAGGTGCACACCACTAGCCTAGCTAATTTTTTAAATTATGTTTTTCAAAGACAGGATCTCACTATGTTGCCCAGGCTGGTCTTGAACTCCAGGCCTCAAGCACTCTTCCTGTCTTAACCTCCCAAGTCACTGGGACTATAGGTGTGAGCCACTGTGCATGGCATACACAAGCATTTTTTTAAATGAGAAAAAAATAACATAGTTATCTTATGTTTGAAGTGGTCACAAATGTCTGACTATTGAAGAAATGAAAAATATTATTAAGGGTAAGATAGAGAAATGTAAATAGATAAGGGTTATTCTGAACTTTGAAGTAGCTACATATAAAACAAAACTGTTGAAATAAAAGATATATTAAAAACATGATTAGATGCTTATTCCAAAATAGGAAAGAACTGATGATAAAAATGTGTAGTTTATGTCTGGATTCCACTCTCAGTTGCCAAAAGAGAATAGTGTATTCCCAAATAAAAAGGAAGAGCAATCATCACATAGAAAATTTTACAGCTGTGAAAGCAATAAGGAGAAGCATATCTAAACATTAACACATCATTCTAGAACTATTAAGCTAGCAAAAAGCAAATAAAAGTGATAAACCCCATAAATAACAGAACTGTGAGGAAACAGGTACTTATACACTGCTGATGATAAAGTGAGTTTGTGCAATCTCCTAAACAAACAATCAAATGATAAGTATCAAAAGCCATAAAAATGTTCAAATCTTCTGGACTATTTAGTCCACTTTAGGAAACTTATCTACAAGGAAGTAAATAAACCAAAAATCAAGCAAACAAAAAAGTCAGTTTCATACTGTTGTAGAAAAGCAAAAAATTTGTAATGGCCCAGGTGTCAAATAACAGTAGAATTTCTATGCATACTTTCTTACAATTACACATTGGATCATTAAAAATGACAATGACCTTTTTTTTAACATGAGGGAATGTGAATGTCAACACAGCAGAGCTGCCATATGAGATGTCATGCCTGTAATCCCAGCACTTTTGGTGACTGAGGTGGGAGGACTGCTTGAGGCCAGGAGTTTGAGACCATCTCTAAGAAATAAAAAAATTGACTGGGTGTTGTGGCACACCCAGCTAGAGATATTGAACTTGCAGTGTGATCTTTATAGTAAAGCCAAGAGAGGTCACCCCTGGGATTAGAATTCTAATCTTTGGGACAACGAACTGTCCAGACTGAAAAGCCTAAGAAACGTCCTGGTGAGACTTGAAATTTTGAAGTAAGGATTTAATTTTGCCTCATGAATGCTGCTAACTTGGCCTCATGGACACACTTGGAAGAGAAAGGGAGGAGGGGGAGTGCCCAGGCAAGCAGGACTGAAATGTTCAGAGACCGAGCCCAACCTCACCAGGGTCTAGGTGCCCTCTCAGTAGGAAGCAGTGAACCCTTCAGGGGCCCTGGTTCCTGGAAACCAGAGAGCTTCATGGGGAACTCTGGGCCAGGGAGGTGTCCTCAAAAGCTACAAGAGTGGGAAAATGCCAGGGTAAGGGTCCAATGTGAGGGAATCCTGTGTAGATTTAGAGCTGTCTGCATGTGCCACAAGATGTCTGACAGCCCTAAACAGCCACTACAATGCATTCATCCAACTCATGCTACAGTAAACAGGAAGATGAGATTCTTGCCTATCCGTGTGCTTGGTTTTTAATTCTGACCCTACCATGTCTTAGCTGTGTGACCTTAGGCAAGTCATAGAAGGTTGCTGTGGCTTGGTTTCCCCCTGGGAGAAATGTGGGATAACAATAGAATGTCCCTCTTAGGGGTACAGTGAGGATTAGATGGAACACAGCAGGACAAGCTTCTTCACTGGAACTCTCATTAACTGTGAGCTCTTGTCATTATTATGTGCTCAGGGTGTTTTGCCCATGCAGCCAAGTGCCCAGAGTTTGGAGAATCAGAACGGGCTGGATCATGCCAGGCACGGTGGCTCATGCCTATAATCCCAGTACTTTGGGAGACCGAGACAAGACGATCACTTGAGCCTAGGAGTTCAAGACCAGCCTGGGCAACCATAGTGAGACCTCATTTTTACAAAAAAATTTTTAAAAATAGCCAGGCATGACGGCACACTCCTGTAGTCCCAACAGCTGGGGACACTGGGGCAGAAGGATTGTCTGAGTGCAGGAGGTTGAGACTGTGGTGAGTCAAGATCGTGCCACTGCACTCCAGCCTAGGTAACAGAGTGAGACCCCAACTCCAAAAAAAAAAAAAAAGAAAGAAAAAAAAAAGAAAAAAAAAGAAGGAAGGAAAAGAAAGAAAGGAAGGAAGGGAAAGAGGGAGGGAGGAAGGAAAAGAGGGCTGAATCAGGTCAGAACATTAGGAATCTATAGCCAAGAGTTACTGAACCCATTGAGATTTTACCCAGACTCATTTTCTTGTTGATGATGTTAATTTGGGAGGAGGAAGCTTAAAAGGCCTTCCCACTGGAGATTCTGGGTTTGTGTGCAGAGACTGGATGCCCTGAGCCATCAGTCTCAGATGGACCACCAGGCGGGTTTCTCTCCTCACCAGAGCCCTCCTTGGCCATCTCAGGGCCTGGCTGGAGGCAGTTCCCCTTGAATTGCTTCTAGTGAGGCAGCGCTTGTCCTAAATGGAGTCATGAGATCACTGGCACTAGACCACGAGCGCCTTGCAAACCCCACTCTGTGGGCAAGAGATCCAGGAATGCAACCAATAATTTAAGAAGTAGATAGTATATTTTTTTTTCTTCCTGGTGATAGCCTGCCCATTGGTTGAAAGTAGGCAGTGTCAAAATTAAATCCTGATGTTCGTACATTTTCCCTGGGAGTAATTACAAATTTGGCTGACTGGGGTGGTGGGTGGACAGGCAAGGGCAGAGACTGAGTGAAGGGGTCTGGAAAAGAGGAAGAAATGTCTCCAGGATATTTTTAGGAAGCTTTGCCATGTAATGTGTTGTGTAACCATCTCCTCTACTACAGAATTTTACTAAAACTGACATTTCTTTTAAGGCTATTTTTTCAAAGTCAGCTTTAGACTCCTTGAAATGTTATGCTGCAGTGGGTCTTTAAGGCAGAATCATAGAGGTTTATCAATATGGGGTTGCTCATTGATGTCATCATTATTTATTAAGCACTTATTGTATATGAGAAGCCATGTAGGAAATCAGAATATAGAGTTAGGTAAGATGAAGTCCTTGTCCTCAGGTTGTCCACAGTGTGTTGGAGATACAGACAAATACACAAATAAAAGGTAGATTGTGAGTGTAATGATAATTATGGTCTGCTGAATAACGTCCCCTAAAGATATCTAGATCCTCACCCCTGGAACCTGGAATGTTACCATACCCAGGTGGGGGCTGAAATGTGATAGGGGGAGTCCTTCTAAGAGGAAGGCAGAGGGAGCTTTGACCACAGAAGAGGAGAAGGGAAGGGTGGGATAATGGAAGTAACGATTGGAGTGATATGCTTTGAAGATTGAGAAAGCAGCCCCATGCCGCGGAATGCAGAAAGTTTCTAGAAGCCGAAAAGGCCAAGGAAACAGATTCTTCCCTCAGAGCCTTTGGAAGGAACCAGACCTTCCCACACCTTGACTTTGGCCACTGAAATGGAGTCCAGACTTCTGACCTCCAGTTGTATAAGAGAATGAATGTGTGTTGTTTGAAGCCACTAAATCGGTGGCAATGTGCTACCGCAGCCATAGAAAACTAATCCGTGAGTGTTTCGTGAAATAAGGGCACAGAATGAAATGGACCCCCTGACAATTACCCTGTTGACACATAGCTAATACAGGTTTCAGAGGGGAATTCCAAGAGGTGATTCCTCTCTTTCAGTGAAGGAAATTGGGAAGGACCATTAAGTCCATCCACCTAGTGCTTTGAGGTGTGGAGAGGTAAAGGGATTATCCAAGGTCACACTCATTCATTCATTCATTGAGCAAACATTTATTGAATATCTGTTCTGACCCAGGTCATGTGTTGGTTTTGACTAGATATGAAAATGATTAAGGCAGAGTTCTTTCCCTTGAGAAACTTACAGTTTGGCAGGAAAGACTTGGTATAAAAGCTCTCGGTGGTCAGCACTTTGGACCAGTTACTTAACCTCTTTGGGTTCAAGTCCTTCGGTGTAAATCAAAAAAAGAGCTACTTCACCAGATGTTGTGAGGACCAAGTGATAATATATATGCAAAATTGCTTCGTAACCTAAAGGTAAATAAAAGGTATTATTGTAATTTGGCCAGGTGTAGCGGTTCATGCCTGTAATCCCAGCACTTTGGGAGGCCAAGACCAGAGGATTGCCTGAACCCAGAGGTTTGAGACCAGCCTGGGCAACATGGTGAAACTTTATCTCTACAATAAACCAAAACATTAACCAGGTGTGGTGGCATGTGGCTGTAGTCCCAACTACTTGGAAGGCTGAGACGAAAGGATTGCCTGAGCCCCACAGGTCAAGGCTACAGTACTCATGATTATGCCACTACACTCCATCCAGCCTGGGCTACAGAGTGAGACTCCCACTCAAAAAGTTTAAAAAAAAGATATTATTGTAATTAGGTATAAGAAAATAAGACAAGCACCTACATATCCTCAAGGCATGTGAGAAAGAGATAAATGGCATGCAAGAGATTCAGGTGGAGCGACAGGAGAGATGAACTCTCAGCCAGGGGATTAGAAACGCTATCTAGAAGGGAGACGTGTGAGAAGATTGTGGTGGGACAGGAGGTAGATGTCTCAAGTGGAGAGAGAGCCTGAGGAAGAACATTACAACTTGTGAATGTGAGTGGCTGGGTGAATGGGCCCTGATTGTGAAGGGGTTGCCTGCATCCTTTGGAAGTGACCTTGAATTTCTGGATGATGAGGAATGACAGCAATGTAGACAGTGGCAAATCCATAGAGCTGAATCCTAACCCTTCCATAAAACCCTTCCTAATCCTCCCATTATTCCCTGAGATCCTCTGTTTTTGCTGCCACACCCCAGCTCCCCACTTAGCTGTCCAGAGCGGAATCCTGGTTATGTGACTTGGGTCAGTGCTCCCTCTCTCCATCCATGCTATTTCAATATCAGACACAGTTAGGAGCTGGACCTCATTAGTCATTTAAAAAATGCTGTTCAAGTAAAAAAAAAAAGAAAAGAAACTTGCTCACTGTCAAACCATGCAAAGAGAATGTCTCTGGAAGAGATGATCTATCATTGTGAGCCAACAAGCCAAATGCTGTTTAAAGTATGTTCTATTTGGGCCTCTGCTGATATTCCCATATCAAATTACATTGTGCTGAAAAATTGGTGGAGAATGTTTGCACTGGAGTGGTTCCTGGTTAAAAAATAAAAAGAGAAGTGACTGGCCCGGAAGTATTATTTGTCTTCTCTTACCATTTTGTTCTTTTCAGCTCCACAGAGGCCAACTGAGTGAATTCTTAGTGCCTGTTTGTGTGATGGGTGGGGGCAGGTGCTGTGAACGGAGCTCCAGCCTGGTGGAAGGAGTGTCAGACAGTGCTTCTTTCTCAATAGTTGAACGTTTTTTGTTGTTTTTTTTTTTGAGAGATGTGATCTCGCTATGTTTCCCAGGCTGGTCTCAAACAGTCCTCCCACTTCAGCCTCCCAAAGTGCTGGGATTACAGGCATGAACTACCATGCCCAGCTTTTCTTCCTCAGTATTTGAACTTTAAATCATAGAGTTCTGACTTTTAAGGAAGATTCCAAAGCTCTTCTTAAATTTCTCCTCCTCTGTGTATCCTTCCCTGATCATTTGCTAGAAGGACTTTTTCTGTGTCTTGATCTCTTTTCGTGCCTCTCTCTCTCTGTCTCCCATTCTTATACCCTTTTTCCAAGGGCAAACTTCTACTCTGTAATTCCCAGGTTGGTTAAGATTTCAAATATTTTGCCCCAAACTCCTACATTAGAAAGTACTAAAATGCAAATAATTTGACAACTAAGCAACAGCTTCTGAAATACCTTAGATGATAAAATCAACAAACATTTGCATAGCACTGCTTTCCCAGGACAGTTTAGAGGTAAATACTGTACTATTATCACCCCAACTTACAGACGAAGGAACTGAGGCACAGAAAGTTTAAATGATTTATCTAATGTCACCTTGGTCAGATCTTGTGTCTCAATTTTTGGATCAGAAAATATGACCTGAAGTATTGCTCAACAGCTCTCCTCCACTCCTCAGACATGCATGGTTTCTGTCTTCCTGGGCCTTGTCTGAAAGCTTCGTACATGTATGTGTAAGACATAAAAGGCAGAAGAGTAAAAATAGATCCCCCCGAATTGTTTGTGATTATGACATTGAGTAAAAACTCAGTATAAAAGGGTACCTGCATTATGATATTCAACTCCGCAAAATATAAACATACTAGTAAAATACTAGAAGGAAGTACAGCAGAATATTGACAGCGGTTCTCTCTCTGAACCGTGGTATTTAGAGTGATTTTTGTTATTTTCTTTAATACTTTTCTTTATTTTTCTACTCACCTGTCATTAGCTTGTGCTAACTTTATAAGAAGAGGAAAAAAAAGGTTTAAGAAAAATTATCTGCTTAAAGGAAAGCAAGAACACCATAGAAGAGACTGGTTGGTTGCAGGGTTGCCGTAGTGATCTGTGGTCTCCTCAGAGGTTGAACTGCATGAGTGGGATTTGTGTATGTGACATATTGCTGCAATCAGATGATACATTTGTGGAGACATAGGTTTAAATGATTGCTTACGAATGAGAAAACAAAAAATGTCTCTCTTTAGTACAGTTTAAATGGCCCATGGACTCTGGAGGAAACCAATCTAAGAAAAGATTAGAGTGTTGGAGCTGGATAGGGTTCCTCAAATCTAATCTTTTGTTCTTATAGATCAATATCTGATACCTATACAGGTTACCCTAGACCAGGAAGGAGAAGAAGTTTGAAATCAGAAATGGAAATCTCACATCTTCCTCTGCTCAGGTCAGACTTGCAGTCTGGCCCAGCTGTCCTGGCAGAAGATCCTCAGGCATGCCTCCCACAGTGGACTGCTGTACAAGTCTAGGCTGCTGGAGGGACTTGCGATTGCCCCACTGTCCTTGCTGCTGGAGAGATTGTGCCTCTGTGGCTTTGTGGGTAAGGCCTCGTGATGAGTGACTTGGAGGAGGACACAGGGCAGAAGCCAGACTGGGCTTTCTGAAGACTCAAGCCCATCAGCCAGGCCAGCTGAGCCAAGGGGTCTACTCTCCCGGCCATTCTGATGAATTGTTTTTCACTCCTGCCAGACCCCTGTGACCAGCAGACTCATGTTTGTGACCAAAATGACCATTCAGAGTCATCAAACAACTAGTGATCCACCAGCAACTGACTAGCAATTTGTTCTATGGTCTTACTCTTTAGTATGTTTAGATCTTGCCTCAAGTAACATTTTGTGGTCCCGTGGATGACGTTAGAAAAATTACAACTTCATTTACAAAAATAGAAGTCTGGCCAGGCACCATGGCTCATGCCTGTAATCCCAGCACATTGGAGACCAAAGTGGGAAGATTGCTTGAGTCTAAAAGTTCGAGACCAGGCTGGGCAACATAGCAAGACCTCATCTCTATCAAAAACTCAAAAAATTAGCTGGGCATAGTGGCACACGCCTGGAGTCCCAGCTACTCAGGAGGCTGAGGCTGAAGGGATAGCCTGGCCCAGAAAGTTGAGGCTATAGTGAGCCGTGGTCATGCCGCTGCACTCCTGCATGGGAGACAGTGTGAGACTATGACTCAAAAAAAATAGAAGTCTCATAAAATATTTTTTTCTGACTACAAAGTAATACAAATGAATTATTAAAAACTGGAAAACATAGAAAGAATAAAGAAAGAAAGTAAATCACCCATAATTCTAACCCATGGCAATAACCTCCCTTGACACAGTTGTTTTTTCTTGCAATTAGTGGTTCCTTCTTATCTTTCTTCTGTGTGTAGATATTGGCATGCTATATATTTTTTATTCCTTGACATTATATAATAAGATTTCTTCTATATCACTCAATATTCTTTGAAAACTAGGTTCAGTAATGATTGCATAAAATCACCTTGTAATGATGAGCCATCATTATGTAACTATTCTACTATCAGACATTTAAGCTGTTTCCAAGTTTTCAAGATAAAAATGTAATAAAGGAAAAAGGAGACAGCCAGTTCTATAAACCTCCTGATCAAAGTACACTGCAGCACCTACGAAGTATTCTTGTCAAAAAATTGAACCAGAATCTGATCAAGTCTCTAGATTGAACCTCCGATTTGTCGAAGCAATCCAAACAATCTAAATTCTGAGAAACTCTACAGGGAAAATGAACCAACTTTTTCATCACATAAACTGCTTGTGGAAAGGGATGAGGGGAGGGAGACCTACCAATGAATGGCAGCTTAAGAGACATTGACCAACTGCAATGTGTGAGTGATATTTAATTCCAACTTTGAGGCAATAAGAGGCATTGAAGTGTTAACCTAGATATTTGATGACATTAAGAGATTATTAATTTTTCAGAAGTGATAAGGGTATTACTGTTTTTTTTTTTAATGATTCTTTACCTTTTAAAGATCTGCACTGAAATTTCTATGTTTGAAAGGGTGCGTGTGGTGATTTGCTTCAAAATAATGGGGGAGGGGCAGGGAGTAGTATGTGGTGATATAGATGGATCGAGATTGGCTGTGGAAGAAAGAGTCCTGAGTAAGACCTCGTTTTAATCCAAGCTCTCACACTTACTGTCTGTGTGTCCTTGGACTGCTTACCTAACCTGTCTGAGCCTCAGAGCCCTCACTTCTAAAACTGATATTATAAAGCCTGCCTCACAGGATTGCTTTGAGGAGAGCCTGTGATACTTTCTGAAAAAATGCTTGGAAAACTAAGGAGTGCTGGATATTTTATTTTAAAGTATGAGTAGAGCATAGATTTGAGGAACAAGGAGGACGAGGACCTCTCGCCTCCTCAGAGGAGATAGGAGTTAAGGTTCTTAACATCCGGGATCTACAAGGAACTCAAATGTGCTGAAAGGTAAAATCAAACAGCCCCATTAAAAGCAGGCGAGAAGACATGAATAGACACTTCTTAAAAGAAGATATACTGGCAGGCAACAGACACATGAAAAAGTGCTCAGCCTCACTAGTCATCAGAGAAATGCAAATCAAAACCACATCAAGATACCACCTAACCCAATAAGAATGGCCATCATTAATAAAACAAACAACAGATGCTGGTGAGGACGCAGAGGAAAGGGAATTGCTTCTACACTCCCAGTGGGAATGCAAACTAGTGCAACAATCTCTGAAAAACAGTATGGTGATTTCTGAAAGAACTAGACATCGACCTTCCATATGACCCAGCAACCCCCTACTGGGAATATACTCGGAGGAACTCACATCATTCCACAAAAAATGTACCTGCACACTCATGTTTATTGCAGCACTATTCACGTGGAAGCAACCGTGCTGCCCCTCGAAACTGGACTGGATTAAAAAAAAAAACGTGGGCCGGGCTCGGTGGCTCAGCCTGTAATCCCAGCACTTTTGGAGGCCAAGCCGAATGGATTGCCTGAGCTCACGGGTTCGAGACCAGCCAGGGCAACTTGACAAGACCTCATCTCTACAATAAATCAAAAATTAGCCGGGCGTGGTAGCGCACACCTATAGTTCCGGCTACTTGGAAAGCTGAGGCGGAAGGATCACTGGAGCCCAGCAGATCAACGCTGGAGTGGCTGTGAGTGGGCCACTGCCCTCCCGCCTGGGCGACAAAGTGAGACTCCAACTCAAAAAAAAAATGTGGTACATATACACAATGAATATTATGCAGACATAAAGAAGGACAAATATATGGGCTTCACAGCAACTTGGATGGATTTAGAGCTTATCATACTCAGTAGTCTATCACAGAAACAAACAGAGTACCACATGTTCTCACTCATAAGCGGACCCTGAACATTTACCATAATACTATAAGAAAGGGATTGACAGTAGCGGGATACTGCTGGGGTGGAGGCATGTGGTAGAACACAACATCAGTAAGGGCACCTGATCTCAAACCAGACAAATTAGGGACCAAAGGGAGGCCCAAACTTTACCTGTACGATGACCACTTGTATGCCTAATCCTGAATCGTACCCTACATCTTTAAAATAAAAAATAAATAAATAAAGAGTTAAGGCTCCTCATTTTTTTTGCTGACTGCTGGAGAGTGATGCTTTCACAAGAAAATACTATGTTGTACGATTTTGATTTCACTGTTACTGCTTATATTATATATTTTTGAGTTGTTTTCCTAGTGGTTGGCCTGGGGATTACCATTAAATCTTAGTTTATAGAATCTAGTACAAATTAATAATAAGTTAATTTTGATAAGATTAACAGCTGATTTTTCATCAGAAATCAGAGAGGTTAGAAAACGTAAAATGACATATTCAATGTGCTGAAGGAAAAAAACTTTGCTACTACTTGTCTCTGTTCCTTCTCCTTCTTTAAGATGCTATTATCACAGCCAAGCTCGGTGGCTCAGCCTGTAATCCCGCACCTTGGGAGGCTGAGGTGAGTGAATTGCCTGAGCCCGCGGATTTGAGACCTGCCTGGGCAACTTGGCGAGACCTCATCTCTACAATAAATCAAAAATTAGCCAGGTGTGGTAGCACGCACCTGTAGTTCCAGCTACTCAGAAGGCTGAGGCGGAAGGATCGCCGGAGCCCAGCAGGTCGAGGCTGCGGTGGCCGGGAGCGGCCACTGTACTCTAGTCTGGGCGACAGAGTGAGACTCCGACTCAAAAAAAAAAAAAGATGCTATTATCACAAATTACATATTTATACATTTTTGACCATTGACCTAGGTTTATAATTATTGCTTTGTAAATTGAAAAAAATCAAAAAGAAAAAGATACATTTATACTGTCTTTTATATTTTCCTATGTAGTTATCTTTTCTGGTATTTTTATTTCTTCTTGTGAATTCAAGTTACTATCTAGTGTATTTCCATTCTAGTTTGAAAAACTCCTTTGGTATTTCTTGTAGGTCAGATCTGCTTAATGACAAACTGTCAATTTTTGTTTATCTGGGAACGTTTTAATTTCTCTTTCATTTTTGAAGGATAGGTTTTCTGGAATAAAATTCTTGGTTGACAGGTTTGTTTGTTTTTTTCCTTCAGCACATTGAATATGTCATTTTATGTTTTCTAACCTCTCTGATTTCTGATGAAAAATCAGCTGTTAATCTTATTGAGAACTATTTGTATTGGTCATTTTTGCTGCTTTCAAGAGTTTCTATCTTTTGAAAGTTTGATTAATATATGCCTAGGTGTGTATCTCTTTAGGTTAATATAACTTAGAGTTTATTGAGGTTCTTGGATGTATAGATTAACATCTTTTATCAAATTTGGAAATTTTTCAAACATTATTTCTTCAAATATTCTCTCTACTCCTTTCTCTTTCCTCTCCTTTGACTCTCATTATGCAAATGTTGCCATATGTGATGATGTTCCACAGGTCTCTGCGGCTCTGTTCATTTTTCTTCATTCTTCTTTAAACGAAAACTTTGCTAACATTTGCCTCTCATCCTTCCCCCATTAGGCTGTTATCATCACAAATGAAATCTTTATACATTTTTTACCATTGACATATATTTATAATCATTGCTTTGTAAATTTAAAAAAATCAAATAGAAAAAATACATTTATACTGTCTTTTATATTTATTTATGTAGTTACCTTTGCTGATACTTTTTACTTCATGTGGATTCAAGTTACTATGTCTGTTCCTCAGACTGGATAATCTCAGTGGATTTACCTTCAAGTTCACTGATTCTTTCTTCCAACTGTTCAAATCCGCTGTTGAGCCTCTCTGGTGAAATTCTCATTTCAGCTATTGTACTTTTCAACTCCAGAATTTCTATCTCGTTCCTTTTTTATAAGTTCTGATCATGGCTGGGGACGGTGGCCAAGATCATGTAATGTAATCCCAGCACTTTCAGAGGCCAAGGTGAGAGGATTGCCTGAGCCCAGGGGTTCGAGACCAGCCTGGGCAGCTTGGTGAGACCTCGTCTCTACAATAAAAGAAAAAAAAAATTAGCTGGGCATGATGGCGTACACCTGTGGGTCCAGCTACTTGGAAGGCTGAGGTGGAAGGATCACCTGAGTCCCGTAATTTGAGTCTGTGGTGGCCATGAGCATGCCACTGCACTCCAGCCTAGGTGACAGAATGAGACTCTAACTCTAAATAAATAAATAAAATATGTTTCAAAAGTTCTGATCTTTACTGATATTCTCTTTTTACTGAGACATCATTCTCATATTTTCCTTTAGTTCTTTAGACATGTTATCCTTTAGTCTTTGAACACATTTAAAATTCCCTATTTAAAGTCTTTGTGTAGTAAACCCAATGTCTGGGCATCCTCAGAAGCAGTTTCTATTGATTGCTTTTTTCACTGTGTATAGGACATACTTTCTTGTATCTTTACATGTCTTGCAATTTTTTCATTGTTGAAAGCTAGACATTTAAGATAATATAATGTAGCAACTCTGGAATCCACATTTCTACCCCCTCCCCAGTGTTTGTTGTTGTTGTTGCTATAGAAAAATATTCTGAACTTAACACAGGACTTGGGCCAAATTACCTTCAAGCCCAATGCTCGTGTTTGGGAAAGCTGACAGAAAAGGCATGTGGGCATGAAGCTCATTTTAGGAAAACCAGTGTGGATTGAGCACCCACAGTGCACTCTGATAATGGTGCCTCTCTAAGGATCCCCAGATATCACAGGCAGGGTGAGGACTCTGCTCCCACTTCTGAGACTCTCCAGCCCCCAGCCTTTTGCCTGTCTCCCCAGAATCACTAGAGCATACTGAGCTTGCAGATGTCACATTAGGTGTGCTGCTGATCCAGCCTTGCCCATGGAACCTCAGTCCAGTCCTGGAAATCCTACCTTGGAGATCTGGCTGAGTATGGGAGAGAAAATCTATAGCCTTTTCATTTAAGAAGATCACTATCAGGTAAAATCAGGAATGATGCTAAAACCTACTGCCAGCCGGAGTGATCAGTGCCCAGATGTCACCTGGGCCAATAATTAACCAGGGACTTGGGAACTGCTTAAAGAGAGGGCAGGAAAAAAACATATGGGTCACAAAAAAAGACCCAATCTAAAGAAAGTCAGTGGGAAGGACTGGCAGTCAAAAGAGAACTTTCCCAGAGGCCCAGGCAGTGGATACACCCCCTAGGTGGGGGCCATCTTCCTCTCCTGGTGGGCTAGGGTAGCAGTAAGGCCGAGAGAACAGGGGTCTGTCATAGACAACTTTGCCCAGTTCAAGTCTTCACAATCCTTCTGCAAGGAAGAGGAAGAAGGATGCTAAGGCCCTGGGAATCCTCAAAGCCCATGAGGCTGTCATGAGATGTCCATTTGTGCAAGAAGCATCTGTTAACTGCCTACTAGAGTGTGTGGTTGTGACAAGAGTATGGGGTTTGAAAACAGCCAGGCTTCAAGTCCTGGCTTTGCTACTTGCCAACTACTGTGACCTTTGCTGAGTTATTACGTTTCTCTTAGTTCTTACATCTATGGAAGAGAAGTTAGGAAGCACATAGCTCAGGGGCTGTTGTAGGATGGAATGCCATTGCATTTGTGTAGAGTGTCTCACATTTACCAGGTAATTAGTAAATGGCTTTCCATTGAATCTTGGCAGCCTTGGGTAAGGAGGAGGAACAGACCATGCCTCCGTGCTTCACCTTTCTGGGCCTTCCTTTGTCTTCGTATCGCTAGAGGTTGACCGGATCCTGCACCCCTGGATCAGGTCCCCAATCATGTATCCCCCTACCTCTATCCACGCTTTGAGACCGGATATTTATTTGTGTGATTTTTTGACTGATACCTGTCTCCTCCACTGACTCTTTTACTAATTATTTTGTCTTCCGTGTCTAGCAGTCAATGGGAGAAATGAATGAATGAATTAGGGTGAGGCTCCTGCCTTCACAGGGTTCAATACAAAGAGCAGAGTGGCTGGGGACGGGTGTCCAGGACCTTGGAGCGGGGGCAGGGCCTGTGAACCAGAGAGGTTAGAGTTCAGCTTAAATCCTGCCCCAGCCCTGCTCCAGGAATTCACCCAACAACTCCACGACCCAGCCTCCTCCACCATCCCAATCCATAACCTCTTCTGACTCACAGTCACCCAGTCACGGAGCTGAGTCAGTGTGGACGCTAGACAGGGCCATGTTGGTCACGTGGACTTTCCTGCAATCCCAGATCAGGGCCTGGGCCACGGCCGCCATAGCCCCTGCAGAGGGAGACAGAGAGAGCCTCTCTTTGGTCCAGACACTTGCCATAGGGCTTTCCAGGCTGGCGTGGTCCCCCTCGTCCCTTCACCATTCCCAGCATCCATGGCTGCAGAGCCTGGTCACCTCCCTCTCTCTCCCTAGAGGCTGAAGAGGAAAACCAGGGGACCAAGTGCTACTTTGGCAGAGAAGGCCTTCATGGGGGCAGGGGAAAAGTGGCCTCTTTCCTCAGGGCTGCCTGGTCACTGCCCACCCCACATGACTTTAGTGACTTATTCAAGGGGTCTTTGGATGCCCACCCAGGTCCTGCCTGGACACCAGTTCCCCAACCAACCCTTTCCTTGCCGCGGCCCAAAGTCTGCACGAGGTTAACCTCAGGCTTCTTCCTGGTCGCCTGTGATGCACTTTCCTGCCTCCGGCCGGATAGTGGTTTGGGGTTTGGCTGGGCTCTCTGCTTCTACAGTCCAAGTCAGAGTTCCTGACCTTGTCTGCGAACCGGCACCCTCAGCAGCCCCGACAGACTTGCTGCTTCAGCCTCCTACCTAGTCACTCCCTTCGGCCAGAAATCCCTGAGCTACAAGAGATCTGAATCAGTCAGGCCCTGGCCGCATGTTGGAACCCTAAGCGTTGCCAGAGGGGAGCTGTGTGTCCAGGGCACTGTCAGACCAGCTGGCCAGGAAGCATCAGAACACACTTTGGGGGTAGCCCTTTGGAGAACACAAGGTGCTTTTAGATTTGTCACTTCATTTGAACCTCAGTCCGAGTATCCCTGGTTTGCACTCTTAAACGAGTTCTACAGATGAGGAGAAACCTGAGCTCAGAGAGGTTAAATGCTGACCCAGGACTGAACAGTGAAAGGCAACAAGAGAGTTGAGCCAAGAACCTAAGTTCTCTTGTTCTGAATCCAAAGTGAATATTGCTCCATGGCATGTGAAACCCAGGGAAAGGCCTGCCGAGATTTCTGGGCCTTTCTAGGATTACTGAAAGGCCAGTAAGAGGCGGTAGTTGTTGTTGTTGTTGTTGCTTTGGCTTCCTACCGCCCCCCGCAATCGTGGCTTAAAGACTTTGAAATATATATTCCATCCATCACAACCCAGTGAACAGGTATGGGTCTAACCCAGCCTCATCAGGGGAACCCCTCTGCCAAAAATTTCTCTTCTGCTTGATCATCAAACCATAGTTATTAGATATTAATTCAGTTGTCTAATACCAATAAGGCTCCCCAAAAGACCACCCGTTAAGGTTGGTCAGAATTTTTATCCCCATGCTTTTTTTCATGCTTTCAGTATTGACCTTTTGGACACACAATCATTGAGCACCTATTGTGTGCCAGATGCTCTTAGGTACTGGGTTATAAGGGGGATGAAGCACAGCTTCTACCACAGTCCATGGCCCGGTGGGACGGTCAGACGAAAAAATGGGCTTCAAATCTGTGGGAGCACAGGGAAAGAAGGAACCAAGCCTGGGGATGACCCAGAGGCCTGCCTCAGACTGGGAAGGTTTCTTGAATTGGAAGGCTCTTTGAGTTGGGCCTTGAAGGATAAAATGTAAGCTTTTAAAGACATTTTTTCTGAGGGCAGGCACAGTGGCTTACGCCTCTAATCCCACCACTTTGGGAAGCAGAAGCAGGAGGATTGCTTGAGCCCAGGAGTTTGAGACCAGCTCGGGCAACAGAGTGAGACTTCATCTCTATCATATAAAAAAAAATTCTCACCAGACGCGGTGGCTCATGCCTGTCGTTCTAGCTACTTGGAAGGCTGAGGTGGAAGGATAGCCTGAGCCCAGCAGGTCGAGCCTGCGGCGGCCGTGAGTGCACCACTGCACTCCAGGCTGGGCAACAGAGTGGCTCCAACTCAAAAAAAAAATTCTCTTCTGAGGAGATTTGCTAGAAAAGGGAGAGCTAGCTTAAGGGAAATGTTGAAGGACAGGGTGGTGGTAAAGGCATAGAAAGTGGTGACTGAGACACCTGAGTATTATGATCCTGGCCAACTTTGCTTGGTGCCAGTCCTGGCCTACCACCTTGGTCCTCTAAGTCCAGAGACCCAACCTTTTGGGCAGCACTGTCTAATAGAATTTCTGCAATGATGCCAATGGTTTCTTCCTGTGCTGTCCAACATGGCAGCCACATGTGGTTACTGAGCCCTTAAAATGTGGCTAGTGTGGCTGACAAACTGAATGTTTACTTTTATTTCATTGTAATTAATTTACGCTTAAATAACCACCCTATTCTAGGCTCCGGGTGCTCTTTATCCTGAATCTCATTTGAATCACTTGAGATGTCTTCTAAAAAGATGGCATCTTTTAAAAAGATCTGATGCCTCATCTAAGCCTCACCCCTGAGAACGAATTTTGTCGATCGAGGGTGGGGCTTGGGAATCAGCATTTATTTATTTATTTTTCAGCAATCCAGGTGATTCTTCAGTAAGCCAGGGTTGGGAACCACTGATCCAAAACTTTGTCCACCACACCCTCAGGGATGAG
>CAUYQG010031706.1:0-39998 GCA_963574415.1 Tarsius wallacei | reverse complement strand
CAGGGATGAAGCCTACTTGGTCATGATGGATGATTTTTGAGATGTGTTGTTGAATCCGGTTTGCTAGGATCTTGTTGAGAATTTTAGCATCTGTATTCATTAAAGATATTGGCCTGTAGTTCTCTTTCTTTGTTGGGTCTTTACCTGGCTTGGGTATCAATGTGATGTTAGCTTCGTAAAATGATTTGGGGAGGGTTCCATCTTTCTGAATCGCCTGGAATACCTTCAGTAAGATTGGTGTGAGCTCCTCCTTAAATGTCTTATAGAATTCTGCTGGAAAACAGCATATGTATGGTGGTTTCTCCAAAATAAAAATATAAATAAAAATAGAACTCCCATATAATCCAGCATTCTCTCTTCGGGTATATATCCAAAAGAATTGAAAGTAGGGTCTCAAAGAGATATTTATACTCCCCTGTTCATTACAGCATTATTCACAATATCCAAATTGTGGAACCCAATTGTTCATTGATAGCTGAATGGATTTTTTAAAAGGTGGCATATACATAAAATGGAATATTATTCAGCATTTAAGAATGAAGGAAATCTTGTCACATGCTACAACATGGAATGAGCCTTGAGGATATTCTATGCAAAATAAACCAGTCATAAAAAAACCAATACTGAGAGATTGCACATATATGATGTGCCCAAAGTAGTCAAACTTGTAGAAACAGAAAGTAGAATGTTGGTTGCCAGAGATTGGGAAGAGGGGAAAATAGGGAGTTGTTCAATGGATAGAGTTTGTTTTGCAAGGTGAAAAAAAGTCTAAAGATATGTTACACAGTATAAATATAGTTAACATTGCTGAATGCACACTTAACATGGTTAAGATGATAAAATGTATGTACTTTAACAATTTTTTTCTTCACTATGATTTGAATAGGGTTTCAGAAGAGAGCTGATGTTAACGTACGTACTCAGACTAACATTGTTAATAGGAACTTGATACTGGCCGTAATTTTAAAAAAAATTTTTGTAGATACAGAAACTTGTCATGTTGCCCAGGGTGGTCTCTAACTCCTGGCCTCGAGGAATCCTCTCACCTCAGCCTCTCAAAGTGCTGGCATGAGCCACTGTGCCTGGTCTCTGTTTTGTTTTATTCTTGCTTCCTCTGCTTTATTTCTCCCTGTTTAGTTTTTCTTGTCTTTCTATGGGATAGATGAATATTTTTAGAATTATATTTTTACTTATGTATATTATTTTTACATGTTGTTCTTATTAAGACATCAGTCATCCAGTATGACTTTATCTTTATTACACTGCAAAGACTCTACTTCCAAAGAAGATCATATTTATAAGTTGCAGGTGAATATGAATTTTGGGGGTGAGGCATTATTCAACACAGTATAATGTTGAAAGAGGAAGTCCTTCTACTTTGTTCTTCTTCAACATTAGGCTAGCTATTCTTGGCCATTTACTCTTTCATATTCATTTTAGAGCTAACTTTTCAATTTGATAGAAAGGTTTATTGGGGTGTTGATTAAAATAACATTGAATTTATAGGTTAATTTGGAGAGCATTTTGGGCTTTATAGTATTGAATCTTCATATACATGAATGTGATATTTCTTAATTTATATAGTCTTTTAAAATGTCCTTCAACATGGTTTTGTAATTTCCTTTATAAAAGTATTTTAGGCTGGGTGTGGTGGCTCATGCTTAGAATCCCAGCACTTTGGGAGACTGAGGCACTTGAGCCCAGGAGTTCAAGACCAGTCTAGGCAACATAACGAGACCTCTTCCCTACAAAAAATAAAAAATTAGCTGGGTGTTGTGGTGTGTGCCCATAGTCCCAGATACTTTGGAGGCCGAGGCAGAAGGATCACCTGAGCCCAGGAGGTTGAACTATGTTGCATCGTGATTGTGCCACTGCACTTCAGGTTGGGTGACAGAGTGAGACCTCATAAAAATTTTTTTTGGCCGAGCATGGTGGCTCAAACACCCAGCACTTTGAGAGGCGGAGGTGAGGGGATTGTCTGAGCCCACAGGTTTGAGAACAGCCTGGGCAACTTGGTGAGATCTCATCTCTACAGTAAATCAAATAATTAGCCGGACATGGTAGCGCTCACCTGTAGTTTCAGCTACTTGGAAGACTGAGGTGGAAGGATCGCCTGAGCCCAGCAGGTCGACTCTGGGGTGGCCATGAGCATGCTACTGCACTCCAGCCTGGGTGATGGAGAGAGACTCCAACTAAAAAAATTTTTTAAAAAAGTATTTAGCTGCTGTTATATTTTTAAATTGTCACTGGTGTATAAGAATGCAGTTGTATCTAAAGAAACTAGAAATTGACCTTTCATACAATTCAGCAGTCCTCCCCCTGGGAATGTACCCGGAGGAACACAAATTGACACCTGCACACACGTTTATTGCTGCACTATTCACAATAGCAAAAGAATGGAACAACCCTACTGCCCATCGTAAGTGGACTGGATAAAGAAAATGTGGTACGTATACAGGATGGAATATTATGCAGCCATAAAGGACAAAATCATGGACTTCTCACTAAATTGGGTGGAATCGGAGACAATCATTCTTAGAGATCTATCACAGAAACAAAGAACCAAATACCAAATGTTCTTATAAGTGGGACCTGAACATTAATCACAATAGCACAAGGGAGGGATCAGCAGTCATGGGACACTGCCAGGGGAGGAAGGAAGGAGGGGAGCATATAACAACACAAAGAGTACCTGATTTTAAACAAGGGGAAGTGAGGACCCATTGAAGGCCCAAATTTCACCTGTATGTAGATTACTTATATACCTAATTCTGACTTGTACCCTACATCTTTATAATAAAGTTTTAAAAAAATAATGCAGTTGTTTTTAAATGTTTCTTTAATATCCAGCCATTTACCTGAACCCTAGTTTTAATTATAATCATTTTAATCTATAGAATTTCCTGGATTGTATACATTTACATGTTTTTACTGTCTTTTTTTGTCTCTGGCCCTGTTGCTATCTTTCAGATTATAAATTATTAGAGGGCTTTTCTTTTTTCATTTTCTTTTCATTTTACTTTTTCTTTTTGGGCAGTAGTCTCACTTTGTTACCCAGGCTGGAGTGCAATGGCACATTCACGGCCACTGCAGCCTCGACCTGCTGGATTCAGGTGCTCCTTCTTCCTCAGCCTTCCAAGTAGCTGGAAATACAGGTGCGCTCCAACTAATTTTTTGATTTATTGCAGAGACAAAGTCTTGCCAAGTTGCCTAGGTTGGTCTAGAAACCCTGAACTCAGGCAATCCTCTAGCTTCCACCTCCCAAAGTGCTTGGATTACAGGCGTGATACACCATGCCCGGTGAGGACCTTCCTTTAATGTACTTTGTAGAGTAAATGGACATTAAATTGTATATTGGATGACATGAAAGTAGATTATTTTATTTTATTTTTTGAGTCAAGTCTCATTTTATCGCCAAGGCAGGAGTGCAGTGGTATGCTCATGGATATTGCAGCCTCGACCTGCTGAGCTCAGGCGATCCTTCCGCTTCAGCCTTCTAAGTAGCTGGAACTATAGGCACATGCTACCACACCCAGCTAAATTTTTTATTTATTGTAGAGACAAGGTCTTGCCAAGTTGCCCAGGCTGCTCAAATCCCTGGATTTAGACAATCCTCTCACCTTGGACTCTCAAAGTGCTGGGATTACAGGCTTGAGCTTTTATATTTTTTTAAATTTCATTTTAAAGATGTAGGGTACAATTTAGAGTTAGGTACACAAATGTTCATTATGCAGGTACCCTTGTTGATAAGGTGTGCCCCTCCCTCCCCTGCCGGTTTCCCATGACTGCCACTCCCGCGCCTTGTATGACTTCTAAGCTTTTAGATCTTGTGGCTGTGCTACTCAGGAACAACAGATGATCTAATTATGGCTAGTGTGCATCCAAATGTTTACTATTATCCCTGCAAAATAATTTGCCCTTTGGCCAAATGATCCCACCAGTTGATTGCCCGACAGTTTGATGGTAAGGAGCCACCTTAGTAGACTCCTAGACATCACACAGTCCTGGGACCAAGTGACTCCCAAATCCCATATCTTACTTTTTTTTAGTTTTTGATTTCATTTTATTTTAAAATTGTGGGGTGTGTGTGAGGATTTCCTACACAAGTAAACTATATGCAGATGAGGTTTGGGCTTCTACAGTCCTGTCTCCCGATAGTGGACCTGGTTCCTAGTGCGTTGTTGTGTGCTCTTTATCTTTCTCCCTTCTTCTCTCCTTTAGCAGTGTCCGGCATCTGTTGTTCTCATCTTTGTGCTCATGTGTCCAGTGATCAGGGTCCACTGCGTGAGAATGTGTGGTATTCAGTTTTTTGTTTCTGTGATCATTCACATAGAATGATGGTCTCCAGCTGCATTCATGTTACTGCAAAGGACATGATTTTTTTCTTTATGGCTGCATAGTATTCCATTGTGTATATATGTGCCACATTTTCTTTATCCAGTCCACTATTGGTGGGCATGTGGGTTGGTTCCATGTTTTTGCTATTGTGAATAGTGCTGCAGCAAACATACATGTGCAGGTGTCTTTTTGGTAGAGTGATTTATGTTCCTCTAGTTATATTCCCAGAAGTGGGTCAAATCCCATGTCTAACTTTTTAAAAGAATATGACTCTTCAGCCTAACTATGTCAATTATTTTCCAAAGATCTAAAAAAAAAAAGAATTTGTATTGTAGATAAATAAAAGATACAGTGCATTACCATTGCATTTTTGAGACTATTATATAGTTTATTTTATAGAGAAATGGGTGGCAAAATTCACAAATATCATTTATTTTTATTTTTGAGTTGGAGTCTTACTCCATCGCCCAGACCAGGGCAGTGGCACGCTCATGGTCACCCCAACGTCCACCTGCTGGGCTCCAGCTATCCTTCCAACTCAACCTTTTAAATAGTCAGAACTACAGGTGCATGCTGCCACACCCAGCTAATTTTTGATTTATTGTAAAGACAAGGTCTGGGCTAGTCTCATACCTGCGGGCTCAGGCAATCCACTCGGCTCAGTCTCCCAAAGTGCTGGGATGACAGGCTGAGCCACAAGCCTGTCACAAATATCATTATTGACGTCAGGTCCAGGCCTGCTAGCTGTGTGACCCTGGGAAGTTACTTGCTCTTGTCTGTCTCAGTTTCCTCATCTGTGAATTGAGAATGATGTGGTAATACTAACTACCTCATGTATGCTATGGGAATTAAATGACTTAATATATTTAACTACTGAGAATAGTGTCTGACCCACAGTAATTGCTAGCTAAGTGCTACTTGCTGTTTTATGGTTGTCTCGTGTGATCTCCATGATAAACTTGCCATGGAGGCTGAACAGCTGTTATTTTTTAAAATTTACCGATGCCAAGTAGCTCACCCCAGGTCGTCAGGAAGGGAGTGAAACACCAGAACCTCTGACTCCAAGTCTAGTGCTTTCTCTGGTTCATGCCATTGCTTCTTGATCCACTTAGAGATCAGCGTATTGTTGCAGTTTCACTGTATTTGCACAAATCTCACACACAGCACCATGAGATTCTTTGTTTGATATGACAAGGAGTTCCAAGCCAAACAGAACTTGATGCTGGGGAGGAGAGCCCAACCTTCCTGAAAGGGCTGGAGATGCTTTTCCAAGGCATACATTAGAATCCCCCAGTGAGGAGATGCTGGTCCAAAAATGTCTCCAGAGTGAATGAGCAAATGTTACAGAGCAAGAAGGAAGCAGGACAAAGGACCGTAATTACTCGGCTTCAACTGAGAATCACAATCGAACCTTATTCATCAAAAGGGACCTGACTATTAACCTCTCTAATTCCACAGAACCGTGTTGGAGGAGAAAATAAATTCATTAGAAGAATCAGTGACTGCTGCTTCCGGGAGGATTATCTGTTAAGCACAGTCATTAATATCAAAGAGCTAGAGCTGCCCTGATGGGCAGTTGGGGGAAAGGCCAGCCCTGAGGGTAGCGTCCGAATAAACACACTATAAATTTTCTGAGCAGCTCAGTTGCTTCCGAATTAGTTATATAAACTGAGAGAGACATCTACTCTCATTTTTCCATTCGTTATGAAACACCGCACAGAAACGCATACACTTTTCCAAGAACAAAGCGGAGAAGGTGGGAAAGTGACACCAAGAAGATGAAAATGTAGAAGGATGTAGAGATTCCTTCCTTTCTCTACTTCCTTCGAGAACCCTGCTCCAAAAATACCCTCCTACCACTTAGTTTTCTTTCTTCCCTCCCTCCCTCCCTTCCATCCTTCCTTTTTGAGTTGGGGTCTCACTCTGTCACCCAGGCTGGAGTGCCGTGGCATGCTCACGGCCACTGGCCAGCACAGTCTCGACCTATTGGGCTCAGGTGATCCTTCCTCCTCACCCTTCCAAGTAGCTGGAACTACAAGTGTACACCACCACGCCCAACTCATTTTTCTTGATTTCTTTTAAAGGCAATACCTCACCAAGTTGCTTAGGCTGGTCTTGAACCCCTGGGTAAGCAATCCTCTCGCCTCCACCTCCCAAAGTGCTGGGATTATAGGTGTAAGCCACTGTGCCTGGCCTCTTTTTTTTTTTTTTTTAACAGGATCTTGCTCTGTCATCCAGGCTGGGATGCAGTGGCATGATCATAGCTCACTTAAACTCCTGGACTCAAAGGATCCACTGGCCTCAGCCTCCTGAGTAGCTGCGGCTACAGGCACATGCCATGATGCCCAGAAACTTTTGTGTACTTTGTAGAAGTGGGATCCACGATGTTGCCAAAACTGGTCTCAAACTCCTACCACTTCTTAAAGTATAATTTTCTTTTTTATTTTCTTCCTTCCTTCCCCCTTCCGTTCCTCCCTTCCTCCCGCCCTCCTTCCCTCCCCTTCCCCCCTCCCCCCTTCCTTCCCCTCTGTCTCTCCCTTCCTTCCTTAATAGGGTCTCACCAATGTGCCCAGTCCCATTTTCTTAAAATGGCAATTTCTGAGAATTTGATCCTTCGGTTCAAAGATAAAGACCTTAATTGGAAGCATTTTCCAGAACACCTGTTAGACACAGTTGATGAAGCCTTTCTTGAAAAATTCGATTCACTTGGCCCCCAGTGATCCTGTGCTGTCTTGGATTTACTCCCATGTCACTGGCTATTCTTGTCTCTGTTTGGTAGCTCTTACCCATTTTCCTTTTTTGCCTGGGTATATGTTGAAGTGGCTTTTGAGCTTCTACAGATAGATGGCCAAACTGAAACTGTAGGAAAAGTCCCTTCTTCATCTTTGCTCAGTGGATACAACTACATGGCAGTTTGAGATTTGGCAGTAGAGGCCTTTGAGATTTCTGAAGCCCGGAGGCCTACCAAGGGCAGGGAATTGGGAGCAAGCTTCTCTGGGTGCAGGCAATAAGAGGTGTGTTTTCTATAGAGAAGGCAAAAACAATAATAACTTAAAGTCAGTCAGCTTTTTATTACCATGATTTGCCAGCTACTCTCAACAGTGTTGGTGGTAAGATACTCTGTCCCCCAAAATATTTTGTTGACTAAATTTTAAATCATTGCTATAGTCACTGTTGAATTTTAATAACTTACATATACTTTTTTTTTGAGAAAGCAGGATTTTATTAAGAATACAGAAAAGGGGACCTGAAAGAGGGTTGCCCACATATAAGTTTTAATTTAGCGTATGGTTAGTCTTATTCTGTAATAAACATTGTATTCTATGTAGACGTTGTCAGCACTTGACAAATGTGAAATGCATTCATTCTAAGAGCTAGTTCATTATGGTTTGAAATCTTTTGCATGCACTTCCAACACAGTTTCTGTCTCCAGCTCCTGTGGGACTACATATTCCTGCTAGTTTAAACAGTAGATTCAAAGGCCAGGTGCAGTAGCTCACGCCTGTAATCCTTTGGGAGGCAGAGGCAAGAGGATTGCCTGAGCCCAGGTATTTGAGACCAGCCTGGGCAACATGGCGAGATCTTGACTCTATAATAAATAAAAAAATTAGCCGGGTGTGGTGGTGGGCACCTGTAGTTCCAGCTACTTGGAAGGCTGAGGTGGAAGGATTGCCTGAGCCCAGCAGGTCAAGGCTGCAGTAGCTGGGAGCGTGCCACTGCACTCCAGTCTGGGTGACAGAGTGAGATTACCTCCCAACCCCACCCAAAAAAAGTAGATTCAAAATGAAAAATGACAGCATAAAGATTGCAGAGACAAGAAACAGACCTTGAGTGGCTTTAGTTCTGATATTCTATGCGACCACTTGGAGATTGTGAGACAAGAGTGTGAACTACAAGGAATAATATTTTTGTTTTTGTAAGGACAAATTTTAGTTCCTAGATGAAATGTCCTGCTAAAATTGAATAATATCTTTGAAGCTGAAACATATTTCTTTTTAATTATTAAGTGCCTTAAAGATGAAGAGTGAATCGAGGAAATGGTTATTATGTGATGATTACTGAAAATAATGTTGACATATGAGGAGAGGTATATTATAAGTTATCTGCTCGACGTATCCAATACTCTGGGAATGCCACCATGATAGCCCATTGCTCTCTTCTCACGTTTATACAGTTACTGGCCAACACCCTCCCAAGAACAAGCGTCCAAAGGAACCAGGAGAGAATCGAATCAAACCTACGAGCAAAAAGGTGAAGCCCAAAATCCCTAAAATAAAGGACAGGGACTCGGCAGATTCAACACCAAAGATGCAGTCTATCATGATGCAAGTGATGGATAAAGGTCGCTTCCAGAAACCTGCTGCTACCCTGAGCCTGACGGCAGGGCAAACTGTAGAGCTTCGATGTAAGGGGAATAAAATTGGATGGAGCTATCCTGCATATCTTGATACCTTTAAGGACTCCCGCCTCAGGTAAGCATTTTTTTTCTTTTACTTGTGTTGGGTCAAGGATTTAGTTTCATTCCCTTATTAAATATGATGTTGTTTCTGACATCTACCATTTCACTCTAATTGACTATAAAAATGGAAGCTCAATGAACAAAAAACAAAGATTTTATTTCTTCATCTGGTTAACAAAATTGTTGTAAACCCTACCAATATTGGTTGAAAGAATGACATTTTATAGGAAACCATATGACAATTTTACATGAAAACATGAGTGAAATTTTATAGGAAACCAAAATGCATAGAGAAACTGTAATGCATAGAGATGGATATTTAGGAATTCCTACCATGAAAAATAATGGACTCAATATTTTGTGTTGATTTTTAAGTAATCATAATGAAAATGGAAACTAACAGGAAATTCCTATGAGCAATTTGACCAGAGAGCAACTTAAACTACTTTTAAACTTTTCAACTGTTTCTGTTTATTTTTTTTCCTGTGAATATACGACTTTTATATTCAGAGGCCTCAATTGGGAGAAAGACAAAGATTTCTCATGTTTGACTGAGTAACTTTCAGGAGGCTGGCTTCTAGTTCAGGAAAAATGGTTAAGATGATGATCATGATTATGACAACTGTGAAAAGCAAGAAAGAAAAACATGCTTTCCAGGGTGCTGGGAGAAGCCCTAAGCCCTGGCTGTGGGATTAAGGGATGTGCATGTGATTAGGGTCCTGTGTATCTTTGGGGAAGTCCTCTCAACTCCCTAGGTCTCGATTTCCCTGTGTGCAGAGCTAAGGGAATGGGAGGACATGGTTTCTAAGACTCTTTCCAGCCCTAGTTTCCTATGACTTATGACGGAGAAATATAGGATGTTGTCTGTTTGGGATGACTATGATGGAAAGAAAAAAGAAAGAGGATCACGGGCGTCTCAAACTATGCATGCTCATAACAGATTAATAGTTCCACATAAGCTCCACTTCTGTAGAAATTCATCTCCCTCAAGAACACCACCATCCACTCAGTTGCTCAGCCAGAAAAGGCTGGGTAGCAAGCATCCGTGCCTTTCCCCTCTCCCCCTAATTCTCCACATCCAATCAATCACCAAAGCTAAGTCAATTCAGCCTTCCTTGTGTCCTCTTTCCTTCCCCAGTCCCAGCGGCTGTTCTTGCTCATTTCAAGTACTGCAATGACCACACCCAGCCTAGTGCTTCTCACTGAAGATTCAAAATCAGAGCTGACCATGTCACTGCCCTACATACCACTCAGTGGATTTTTCTTATGGATAAAGTCCAACATCCTCCCATGATAGACGAGGCTCTCCCTGATCTGCAATGCCTCTCTAGAATTACCTCTACTCTGCTTTTGCTGGTCTGGGCTCCTGTGAGACGGTCCAAATGTCCAGGCTTTGGGACCTTAAAACTTGCTGCTTTCATAGCCTGGAACATTCTTGGCCTCCTCTTTACCAGGCCAGCCTCAGCCCAGGCATCACTTTCTCTGGAAAACCCATGCTGGGCCTCCCTAAGTTCCCATGGCACCTAGTGTTTCTTCACTCCAGCTCTCTTCACACGTGTGACTCCATCTATGTTATCCACTGAGGCTTAGCTGAGGGCTTGGCCTTTAGCTTCATCTGTTTAATGACTGAATGACAATATTCCTCATCCTTCTACATGCACTTGTCCTTCTCTCCCTCGCCCACTCACACACACACACACATACATATACACACACCTTGGAAAATAAATAAATTAAGATACATGTATAAATAATATTTACCTGTCTGCTTATCTATCCTCTTGAATTATGACTGCTTCAAATTTGTATTATATGACTACACCCTCTGGTGTTGCATATGTAATAGTGTAGCATCCTTCTTATAGTTTTATGGGCTGGATGGGGAGAAGAGAAGGAAAGAGGGGGTTGGTTTTTTCCATTTCCAATTTCACACTTGAAGTGTGTGTGTGTGTGTGTGTGTGTGTGTGTAAGAGGGTATGCATGTATACTCTGCATGGGACAAATCTGGAAAGATTTGCTACCATATATATTTGTGTGTGATAAAAACACATAATATAAATTTAATCATTTTAGGTGTACAGTACTGTATTGTTAACTATATTACATTGTTGTATAACAGATCTCTAGAATGTTTTTGATTTGCATGGTTGAGACCCTGTGCCCACTGAACAACTCTTTCTTTTGCCTCGCTTTCACTCCTGAGAATCACCTTGCTACTCTGTTTCTATGAGTTTGACTTTTCCAGGTGTTTGATATATATGGAGCATGCAGTGTATTTGTCATTTTGTGACTGGCTTATTTCCCTTAGTATAATGTTCTCAAAGTTCTTTCATGCTATAGCATATGACAGGATTTCTTTTGTGTTTAAGACTGAGTAATATTTTATTGTATGTCTGTACTAAATGTTTTAATCCAACCAGCGATAGACATTTAGGTTGCTTCCACCTTCTGGCTGTTGTGAACAATGCTGCAGTGAACCTGGATGTACACATATCTCTTTGAGATTTTGCTTTCAGTTCTTTTGGATAAATAGCCAGAAGTGGGATTTACCATATACATGTTAAATGACATTGTTCACCAAAGTCAGATTCATGCACTTAAAAAAAAATCAGAATTGATATAATTTAAATTATCTTGAACATTTAGTCTCTGACTTACACAGAGTACCCAGACCTAGAGGATTTAGTGCCTGATGATTTAGTATTTTCTAAGTATTTTCAAAATTCTATCTAACTTGTATTAAAATATGTTTGAGAACATTTTAAAGACTCAAAGTGAAGTGAGCATGAATCCGAATTGAAGAGGGATATCCAGGATCTGAAAAAAAAAAAACACAAAACTTTGGCTTTCTAACATTAAATAGTATTCATTTGAAGCACAGTAAGGGTCTTATAAGAAAGTGAAGACAGATGTGGGCCCCCCAAAACCTAATGAAACATGTGAAAAATGTGAAAAACATCTAGTCATAACTACATCAAACAACAACAAAAAATCACGATTTATTTGACACCAGAGATTTAAGAAATGGACTCTTGATATCTTTCCCAGAACGTGGTGCCTTTGGATAGAGAAGCATTCATCCTGTGTTTTCTTTTCCTGTGGAATGAGTTCTTTCCAAGGCTATGACAGCTTTTGGGTTGGACACTCCCCAGATGTTCTTCCAATAAAGCCTTGTAGTTTTAACCAATATTGGTGGCTTTCTGGAGCTAAGTTCACATGTCACCACATTTGTGTGAATTTAATCTTCTGACTACTTCGTCTTTTTTCACTAAATTGTAGGATGTTTCCTGTCACTGATCTATAAAAGCAGGCCAATAGAGGGAGCAATTTTTGAAGAAAAAAGAGCTGAGGAACTTGTAGGGCCCCTGGAAGTAAAACAGGACCTACTTAGAGAAAAATGCCATATACGTACATCTGTTTTTTCCCTTAGTGTTGAGAATGTCGTCATCGCTTATTAAATACTTGAGTGAATTAATATACTTAGCTTTATTCATCAAGGCATACAATGTTTTGGTAAATGATTAAAACATGACATCCAGAAAGGAAAGTCAATGTCACCCAAATATAATTTGGCATCTCTATAGGATTAGAGGATGCAGTCATCCATATCTGTCCACTGATTTTTCACAATGGTTTTTTTTTAACATGGATGCTACCTCAGTTTCTTACCTTGTAAGGACCCTCTCAATTATGAATTTGGTATTTGAGAAAATATGTTTTAAAAAATCAATATTTCAGTAAGTTAACATAGTTTATCCAGCAGTAATTTCACATAGATTTTTATGTAGATCTATTTATAATATACTTATTTATCATCTTAACAATATAATATTCATCAATGTAACATAGTCTTCTATGTAACATAAGGCTTCTTACTTGGTTTCCAGTTGGTGGCTGGTTGAAAAGTTTTTACTATCATAGATAGTGCAATATAAACAGTGTTGTATAAATAACTTGCTATGATTGTTTATATGTCTAACACTGAGAAAGAAAGCATTCAATTTCCTCAAGCAAATCATAAGGATAAATGTGTCATGTCACATTTTTCCTGCTATGAGAATAAGGAAGAAGCCAGGCGCAGTGGCTCACTCCTGTAATTATAGCACTTTGGGAGGTGAAGGTGAGAGGATTGCCTGAGCCTAGGGATTTGAGATCAGCCTGGGCAACTTGGTGAGACCTCATCTCTACAATAAATTAAAAAATTAGCTGGGCATGGTGGCATGCACCTGTAGTTCTAGCTACTTGGAAAGCTGAGGCAGAAGGATCGCCTGAGCCCAGCAGGTTAAGGCTGCAGTAGCCACTGTACTCCAGTCTGAACAACAATTTCTCAAGCACAAGTCCATGTGATCTTCTGGGACAGTTAGTTCTGATCAGGAAAACACAAATGAAGAAATCGTGCACAGCCAACATAGCTGTGGATACAGAGGACCCGAGAAAGTTTGTCCACCTCTTTCCCAGCGATGTGTGCACATTTACTTACTCCATGACTTATAATATGGGGTCTGTGTCTGCGGTCCCTCATGAAAGAGTAAGTCCCAAAAACACATCTGTTGGGGTCATCATCAGGTTCCTAGCAGCTAGAACAATGTTGGACACATACCAGAACTCAGGAAAGGGTTTTTGGTTTAGTGCTCATGTCAGAAATCAATTCCTAGTCATGCATTAATTCATTCCACATTTAACGACGATAACTCAGTGCCAGTGTGTGCACTGCAAGTTTTGAGGGTAGGATCCACCAGGCGAACAACAAAGTATTTATGTGTTTCTATATCAGTGGTTCTCTACCACCTCCATCCGCTCCCATTGTCTCAGAGCTTGACCTCATTTCCCTTCTTCCTCTTTATCTACACTGCCTCCTTTTGTCTTCACTTCTCTATCTTGGATTCTGAGATCTGGCGTTTCTACAAAACTCTTGAACAGGTCCCAAGCTCTTTTGCTCTCTGTTCTTCCTTCATTTCTACTTGGAAGCTTCCAACCCCAAATGACCCTGTTCATTGACTTTCTCTTGTCCTCACGTGATGCTGAGTACTGCTGGAGGAAGCCACACAGCTGGCTAGATGGGTACCATTAGATGCGTGGCCACCTCAATTTGGCCTAGCCAAGCTGAATACATCTCTCTGGAGAACTCACTTTTTCTCTCCTTAACCCTCTGGTCTCCTCCATCTCTCTCACTTTCAGCTAATAAAGTTAGCACCTAATTTGTTGAGAAACTGGAGCTGCCGTTGCCTTAGCTCCCTGTTATTTCATCTCCTCCTTTCCTGTTCCAGTGATGGGAGGAAGGGTCTTGTTTCCTGACTAAGACCAAAAGCTCTATCTGTCTATCTGTGTCCCAGATCTCTCTCATTCCTGCCTACTTTCTCAGGAACTTTTTTTTTTTTTTGAGAGCGAGAGACAGACAGACAGAGACAGAGACGTACTCTGTCACCCAGGCTAGAGTGCACTGGTACAATCAGAGCTCACTGCAGGGTCTCGAATTCCTGGGCTCTAGTGACCCTCCCGCCTCAGCCTTCCAAGTAACTGGGATTACAGGTACACATCATCACACCTGGCTAATTTTTGTTGTTCTCTTGGTTATTTTTTTTTAGAGACGGGGTCTCACCATGTTGCATAGGCTTTTGCAGGAACTTTAACACATCAGTTATTGCCTCTTTGTTCTGGGTCTTCAATCTTTCCTTCTTGACTGTATCCTTTTCATAAGAAATTCTGCCCTGACCCCCCCAAGCACCCTCTGTCCTCTCTTTTTCCCTTCACAGCAAGTCTTCTGGGAGGAGTCTCTAAACTTGTGTTCGCTTTTTTCTCTTATTCACTCTTGAACTACTCCGTTTGACTCCTGGCCCCATCGCTCACGTGCATTTTATCATCAAGGTCAACAAGAACCCTGATTTCAGTGTTCACGTTTCCATCCCCCGAGACTTGCTTCACCAGGTCCAGTCAGCAGAGTGAAGGTCCTCTTGGCTTCTACAGCGCTGTGTTCTTCTGTTCTTCTGGTTCTTCGCTGTCTCACTGGTCTCTCCTTCTCTGGCTCTAAATCTTCTACTCTCCCGGATGTTAAATGTTGGTTCTATGTCCTCTTCTCCTCTCACTAGATACTGCCAAACGCCCTCAATTCATCCCATGTTATGGTTGCATGTTTCTTCTGAGCACCAGCTTGAGCTCTTCAGTTGCCTGCTCACCATATCTACTTGGATTGCTCATGAGCCTTTCTTGAAACTTTGCCATCCATCCCAGAAACTCAGGAGGCTGAGGCGGGAGGATATCATGAGGCCAGGAGTTTGAGACCAGCCTTGCCACTGTACTCCATCTCTATAAAAAATACAAAAATTAGCCAGGTGTGGTGGTGTGCACCTATAGACTGAGGCTAGGAGTTTGAGCCTGCAATGAGCTATGATCTAGCCACTGCACTACAGATTGGGCGACAGAGTGAGATCCCATCTCTAGACAATAACAGTAATAATAACAGTAAATAAGCTTAATCTAAAACTGAGCTCATGATCCTTCTCCATACCTGGTCAACTTGTGTGTCCCTCAGTTCAGGGAATGGCATTCATTCCATCCAGTTGCCCTTGACCAGGGCCTGGGAGCCACCTGGGATACTTCCTCCTGTTGACTTCCACATCCAATCAATGATGCTACTATCTAATTATTTATTGACTTTCCCCTGTCTTCCTGCCACAACAGCAGTGACCCTAGTCTGTTTCCAGAGGTGGTGTCTGTTTATTCCCTGCTGTTTTGTTTCCCTAGCAGACAGCATAGTGCCTGGCATGCTGTAAGTCCTCTAGAAGTACAAGCAGGACCCAAAATAAACTGGAATTATCTTTTGGCAGGCAGGCCCTTGGTAGTACTAGCTACCTCCCTTAAGTAAGGGTTCTAGGAACCCACTGGCATCAGGGTGCCAGCTAGTGTTGTTGTGGGAGGCTGCATTTGGCTTTAGTGAATATTTTGGGGAGATCCTTTCAATGAGTTTGCCCATTTCATGATAGGTGATTTACACAAACAACCTGCCCACACCACACTGAGTATTCAGCAGTTTTTTTTTTACCAAAACCAGCATGACCTCCATGCCCTACCCTCCCTATTCACCGGATCTTGCCCTGAGCTACTTTTTAAAAAAATTTATTTCCCTGGCTTAAAAAAGTCCTCAAAGGGAAATGTTTTGCTGATGTGGAAGATACAATACAGCACATTCAATATTGCTGAAATGCAAAATAATTATCAAGTATGAATAGCTGTGTATTGATGAATTAAAGCAAAGTCGGGAATTCTCTTTTAAGTTTTCATATTTATACTACATTAATTGTACAGAGGCATTTTTATTAATATCAAGAATGAGTGGAATGGCCTCAAAAGAAATAATTAATAGAATTGTCATAATGAAATAAATAAATTGGAGACTCGTATTCGTGACAGATGCCACTAAAAATAAATGTACCATATGTCATCATTATCATAACAAACAACATTTATTAATTCCTTCCATGCACAAGGCACAGATGGCAATGATATATGGGGAAGAATACTTGAGACAAACATGACTTTATTCGCTCAGCAAATATTGATTGAGCACATGCTGTGTGCTAGTCATGTGCTAACCACTGATGATATGAAGATAAATTCCACATTGTCCTTGACCTGAAGGGTCACAATAGAAAACAGATAACTACTATTTTTGTCATCAAACAGGTGTCCTATAAATTGATATGAAAAATATTAAAACCTTGCTGAATCAATGTACAAAGGGCAAAAAAGGATATGTAACTAGAAACACATTGAGAAATCTTCAGCCTCATTAAAATGTAAATAAATTCACAATTCATATGTTGAAACTGAATATTTATAGTGGCCATGTAAACTAATAAAATCCACTAGGAAGAAAGAATTCAACAGAAGGAAAATGACTATATACTTGAAGATGTTCATTGCAGTATTGTCTATTATAGGAAAAAGCAAAAGTAACCTAAAAGTTTGATAGAAGGAAAAAGATATGTAATTTTTGGTAATATGTTCAATCAAATATTGTATTCACGTTAAGTGGAAATTTATGAAGAGGTTGCAAAAGTGAAAAATATGCTATAATGCTTATGTCAAATTATAAAGCAATGACCAACTATACATGTGAAGTAAGAAATACATAAAATTCATATTTGTTGAGTCAGTAGAAATATAGATTATTTCCCCTTCCATCTACTGAAATTGTTCCATCTTCCATCTAATGAAATGCTTTCATGGCGTCTGTAAGTTTACAACCAAACGAAATAAAAACAAATGAGTAACAGTAAAAAAACAAAACAAACAAAAAAACTGTTTTAGGTAGTGGAAAAAGCATCTCAACAGGTGTATTGCATCCAACAGAGAGTACTTTGAAGATGATTGAAGTTTAAACATGTAAGAATACACTATTCTTTGTAAATAAATTCCGAATTTTGGGGGGTCACCCCTTGTATTTCCATGAACAAATGGTGCCAGGGGGTGCTGAGCCTTGAGAGGTGCTAAAGTCAGGCCCCTGAAATCATACAACTTGTGACAGTGGGAACAAGCTCCTAAAAGAGACCTTAGTAGTTATTTTGCTTGAGCCCTTCTTTCTAACAGATAAGGAGACTGAGAGTCATAGAGGAGAGGTGAGTGGTTCAGAGTGACAAGTTGACGGGTGGCCGCGGGAGTCCTGGGACTAGGAACTCCTGGCTCCCAAGACAGAGCTACTGCTCTGACTCCAGACCTCTCTGGTCTGTCTAGCAGGATAAATTTAGATAACGATCCACCCTTGACCCTTGGAGATAGTTTCAGGGAGGATAGATTTGTTGACTACTTTTTTTTAAAAGCTCTAGATTAGACTAGACTAAACTGCCACACCTGATTTCTAAAGTTAAGATTCTAAACAGAAATAAAAAGGATATACTTATCCAGAGTGGTGCATCAGTTTCTTTCCGGAATAGTTTTGAATTGAGAGTGGTTGAAATTCCACATTGATTTAGGAAAACTCTGGACACCAGAATGTTAAAATACCCATTGGGCTATTTGGAAAGGAGATCTCTGTCAAAAAGGCAAAATGACCCCTCATCCTAAAGGTAGGCTTTGCCCACCCGAGGCTGGAGGCATGATCTTGGAGTTCTTCCGGGTCTCCTGTCCTGTGATGCTTGTTTCCTTCTCATTAGCAAAATCATGCCATTAGAAGATCCACTAGATGGCAGGTTTCAGCTGTGTTATGACCGCCTGCCTTTCACCACAGTAGAAGAAAACGTTTCAAATGAGGACTGAACTGGGTGAAATACCTGCATGCCTGTTTGCGCCTGTGGTCCTTTCATCCTTCTAAGGTATACAGGGGTTGCAGTTTCAAGTTATATTTTAAACACTGCAGAATTCAATTTACAAACAAACAGAAAGGGATGAGCATTTGTAAATGTCTGTACTCACACAGGGATCAGTTTATTTATAGCCCTGAGTCCCGCTGCGTCTTTCAAGAGCAATGGCTGTCTTGAAGGGTGTAGCTGGACCCTCTGAGGCTAAAAATATGTTGAGGATTCTGTATTTTCAGGTGCTGAAATTGATTCAGATTTTAATTCCAGACTTAGTGCATACCAGATTACACAGCTGTCCCTTCTCTTTGAGATTGGAAACAGCAAAGATAGTGCTTTTGTCAGTAGTCATTACCATGTTTTGGATGCTCTTTTTCCTCTGACCTGCTCCCTTCTTCCAGCGATTTTAAAAAAAGCATCTACTATGTTTTAGGTCCCGAGATAGGATGGTGAGCAAAATAGCCACAACCTCTATAACCACAGAGCTTTTGATCTTACAGGAAGACAGACTGCTCAGTTAGCAATTTTAATAAAAAATGTGTGAGTGCCTTGCTTAAGAGAAGTCTAGTGTCAGGGAGGAGAAAACTCAAGCTAATATCTGAAGGTTGAGAGCTCTCCAGGGAAAGAAGGGTATAGGAGAAGAATGTAAGAAAATTCCAGAAGGAGGGAACAGCATGAAGGAATTGACTACAGGTGAGAAAGAGTGTAACCCCTGGAGCATTGAAGGGAGGTGGGGAAGATGGAGTAGTTAGGGAGGGAGGTTAGGAGAAGAGGTGATGCTGGGAGGTGAAGGTCAGGCAGGCCATGGAGGGCCTCATTGGCCACGTGGAGGGGCTTAGAGTGAAATCTAGGGCAATTATGAGCCATTGACTTAAAGCCTTTAAAAATATGTATACATAGAAAGTGCAGAGTGCAGAGTGATATAAACCATGGTGTGAGGGTTAACATTCCTTACTGCTCTTGGAAGAAGGACGTCTCTTCCTGTCTCAGGTGTGTCCACTCTTCCTCCTTGTGCCCCATATTCATTTTCCTCAAGCTGGGTCTACAGACCTATTTTTGGATGTAATATTTCTTTGCAATACTCTTTTTTTAAATTTTCGCTTTCATTTTGTTTATAATGCAACAAAATTAAGATAAGAATATTCTGGATCATCTTGATCAAGCCCTGATGGGGCATGAACATGACCCATTTCCATCTTCTCTGGAAACAGTTCATTTCTTCAGTCTCATCATAACACACTTCCAGAGTTTGGAGCAGGGGAAATCTTGGCACCGTGCTGAGCCAGGAGAAAAAATGAGAAGAAATTTAGAATAGGTGGCCTGGCTGATGGCTTAAATAAATCAATGCTGGTAGGAACAAGGAGATATTGGAGATTTTGGCTAGGTTGTTAAGCAACGCCATCACAACTGTAGAAACAAGCTGGCCTGATATGTGATAACTCCCTGTCCTGGTCTCCAGAAAATAAGGGTCTCGGCATTGTCTTTCAGAATGTTTCTATGGTGTCTGGTCAGATGTTAGCATTTTTCAGTCAAGAACTGGAATTTGGGAGGAGTGGGTGGGCCCCAGATCTCTTTGATGGCTGGTTCCTCTGAAAACAATAAATAACTTACAGAGAGAAGGGAGGGCATCTTGGTTTTCATTTGGCCACAGTTGGCAACAGCTTACTCCACCCACAGATGGCACAAAGGGAGGGTGGGCTGAGGGAGCAGACAGCCGGCTCCAGGCCAGTCTAGTACTTTCCAGCATCTGGCAGGAGAGTGGTCTGGAAGACATTTTAAAAGAAAAAGAGAAAGAAGTTAAGAAGCATTTATCAACAGAGGAATCCCACTGTCGAGAAAGAATCTGCATATTTGGCAAATATTTTAGACAACACTCTGGTTTTGTACTGAGGAAGTTGCCTTTTTTCCAAGTTTATTTTATTTTGGGAAAATATGCTGAACATAAATTGTCTCATTTTAACCATTTTTAAATACAATTCAGTACACATAAGGTACATTCACATCGTTACGCTGGCGTCTTTTTGATTCAAAGTCCAGGGTGCTAACCAGTAAAAAATGGGACCTGCTTGGTGTCTTTTGAATTCAAACACACATTCCTTCAAAGCTCATTTTACTTTATTTTCCAAGCAGAACAGATGAAGACAGTGAGGCTCGCCCTTTGCCTTCCTCCTTCCCCGGAGGTACAGTTTGGGTCTAATTTGCAGTGGCAGGCCAAAAGGAAATGCTACAACCAAACGTGTCTTGCATTTCTGCCCCAGAAATTACAGACAAATAACTCATCCAATGCTGAACGTAGAACATTCTCCTCTCAGACTCAATGGCACCAGCGCCAGACCCTTCAGTATCTCCCCAGAGATGGATGGGTGGGGGCGGCAGGATACAAGACTTCTCCGGGCGTACTAAATGTTCTGACAGTGTTCAGGTCGCAGAAAAACACAGCTTTGTTCCGTTCAGGACATGGGTGGGGGGAGGGTAATAATAGAACCAGTCTCATTGTGCTGTTGTCAGAATAGAATGAGCTCATGCAGTAAAAGCTCTTGGCACACATAGCTGTCTCAATCCAGATGAGCTATTTTTATTCACCATACTGTACCCCAAATCGGCAAATCACAAGAAAACAGCCAGTTTTCCGGGAATTTTGTTTGACAAAAATGTTTTAGAGATGTATCTCAATCTCCTTACAAGCACCATAGTCCATGACGTTGTGGAAGCCACACTGGGATTCATAGGAATGGTCCTGAGATTCTCAAAGATCCAGCCAGTCCCCATCAATATAGTCTTTAGGATGGGGGAGATGGGTTGAAGCCCATTCCATAGTTTGGGGAAAAATGTTTTTTGTACTCTATTTAGAAAGAATGTTTCATTAAACAAAACATTTCATTTCTCGAGTGTTCTGGTAGGTTTGACTATCCCGGATGGTTGCACAGCATTAAAATATAGTAAGATCATAATAAAATCAAGCTAATGCATCCAACTGAAAACACTGTAGGACTGTCACAAAGCTATTTTAGGTGATAGTTCTGGAGACGCTTTCAAAATGGAACATTGTTTACAGTATGACTTTAAGTGATTGCATGTATTTTATGAGTAAATCTTTAACAAATATGTATATGTATAGGTCTGGCCTCGGATTTAATGCTCAAAAATGAAAATTGGTGTGACAGTAGCTCTTGATCACTTTTGGCCAAGTATTTCAATATGTAAAAATGTAAATAAAACAGTTTTGAAAGGTATGTTAGAGGGGGAGCAAGAAGAGAGGAATAAGTGTAAGATATAAAACAGAACATTTGATGCCCACTGGTATATAACTATAGAAAGACACATTATCAGAAAACAACAAAATGAAAATGTTAGGGGTTTGCCTCCAGTGTCTGGGCTGCGCTCTGTTGACAGCTCCATCCCACCCACACAGCCGGCTGCAGGTGGGCAGGTGCTAAGTCACTGCCCTGGGGAGTCTGCCCAGACCTTCCCGTGTCACTTCCCATCCTGCATTCCCAACTTGTCACTCTGTCCTGGGGCCACAGAGTCCCGTCTCCTCGCCTCCCTTGGTGCCTTCCTGCTCAAATGCTTTGGTTGGATGCCTTTTGGGTTTGATGCTGACTCAGCCCCCAGACTCTGCTGATCAGATCACATCCTGCTGCTCAAAGCCCTCCTCTCACACCCACCCCACCTCCAGACCCCAGGTGAGATCTGGCACCTCACTTGCCTTGGAGGGGAGGTCTGAAAGTACAAGCTAGCCTGCTCTCGTAGCAATACTGCTTCTCTTTATACGCTTTGCAGCTGGCACGAGGCAGGAGGTTTGTCCTGTCCCAAAATTGATATGAAAGAATGTGTCCTCATGTATTTATTTACCTAGTTGACTCATGGAATGGCACGCTGTCACATCAACTGGTGACAACCTGGGGAAGAGGCAGAGGATAGCATTTGCCCATACAAGAGCAGGAGGGGTGACCAGAGCACAGGCATCGCAGCTTGAGATTAATGCGTTCAGCAGGGCAGAATGCATGCCAAATAGTGCAATTGTTGGCCTGATGTATACATAAAGACAGTTCACTAAGTCAGAAAGACATATGAAAAATAACCAGAAACGGTCCAATCACAAGCAGCTTAAGACTAGTGACATAAAAGACATACACGTACGTATACACAGATACAAGTAAAGAACGACAACACAGCTTGTGGTCAAGTAGGAGTGTAGGGATCCTGGCTGGAAGGAAAGAAGGCAGCTGTGAGCAGAGGCTGTCAAGGCAGGTGGATTCATTGAGTGATTTGATGAAGGTAAGGAGACCTGGGAAAAAAGAGTCAAGGGGAGGAGCATCACACCTCCCCAAGCGATTGCAATATGTAGCCAGGAGCCTACATTTTACAAGTGATTAGGTTAGACCCACAGAGGGTAAGAGGCTTTTCCCGCTTGCACAGCTTTTAGTAACCTAGAATGGAGTCTCATTCCCAAGACCCGCATAGTCTCGACACCAAAAAGGCAGTCTATTTCTTTAGGTTTCTGGTGTTTGTTCAGAAGATTTACTGTCAAAGTGGCATTCATATGAGCAGGTACCTTGAAAATGTCAGCAGCAGGGAGAGCCAGTGGACCTTTTTGTAGTGAATTCATTGTGCCGGGTGCGAGTGAGTCCAGGCCCCGCAGCCGCTGCATTCACTATTCTGACTTGGCCATAATACACGCACTGTGCCTGTGTGCCTGCTCATTCATAATCCACAGCGTGTTTTTCTAGCAAGGGTGGTAGAGGCTTGCTCCATTGTCCTCTGTCCCTCACTACTCTACCAGGGCCTATTCTTCCCCAAAACGTGGCCATGAGCACTCAGCTAAGTAGAGCTGAAGGTTCTTCTCTCTTGCTACCCATAGAGAAGTGCTGATGAGCTTGTTCTACATGGTAAGGTTCATGTTGCCAGAAATAGAATGCAGGTTGATCATCTCTAGTTTGAAAACCTCAAATTCAAAATGCTCCGAAATGGAACCTTTCTGAGTGCTGACGTGACACTAAAAGAACATACTCACTCGAGCATTTTGGATTTCAGATTTTTATATTAAGGATGCTCAACTGGTAAGTATAATGCAAATATTCACCCCACCCCACCCCCCAAAAATCCCAAATCCAAACTGCTTCTGGTCCCAAGAATTTTGGGTAAGAAATATTTAACCTGCCTATAATGTGACTTTTAAAAATGAATAATCCCTATACATCAGTCATATGGTTGCAAAGTTTGAAAGATGACCGTGTCAAAATTACACGAGAATGATGACTTCATTGTTATTTTCATGAGTTTCTCGACATGGTGAGTGCACATTTGCTAAATTATATTTTACCATCATCCTCAATTTACTCATTTGGTCAGGATTGGTTATGTGTTGGAAATATCAGACTCATGCTTCTTTTTCAATGCATAGTGGGTAGCTTGCCAGATTGTCTTCTCTCAGAAGTCTCCAGAGATCCCATTCCCAGCTCTGACTCTAACTGGCCTTGGAACCTTGGATGAGTTGCTTGATTGCTGTAAAGTGAGAGATCCAACCAGACAATCTCTAAGGTTCTTTCTAGTTCCAAAACTACTCTTGACATTTGTACTTAATTGACATTAGATAAAGTGGCGGGGAGAGGCAAAAGGTATAGACCCCTGAACAAGGTATTCAACTCTATTTCACAGTCACCCTTAACTGTGGTTCAAGGTCAAACAGCCAGTTGGTGGTGAAGGCAGGACTTGAACCAAGGGAATCTGACTCCTGAATGCATGCTCTTAACTACTGTTTTACAAAGTCCACTGGACATGGGAGCTCTCCTTGAGGATAGCATTCTGAAATAACCAGGTTGTGGCCAGATGGAAGAAGAAGAGAGCCTTTCAGAGGGAAAGAGACGACTGGAGGACTCAGACGTGGAAATGAGTCCGTGTGTCTGGGGTTGGTGAGGAGCTTGGTTGGTTGGATGGAGTTGGGGGGTCCATGCTGGAGGGATCGGAAGAGCAGAGGAGCGGGGATACCAGGCAGAGATGGCCGTGTGCAGGGAGCAGCTCATATTGTGGAACTGGAGGTGGTGTTAAAATGGGTTTAGGAGAGTATCTTTGATGGCTGATGAAGAGCATCTGAAGACAGTTGACAATGAACACCTGAAGGGGATGCCGGAGACATTTTTCCAGAAGGATCAATCTGTCAGCTGAAAAAGATGAAATAGGGAGCTAGGAAGTCAGTAGTGACACCATCCTGGGCAACAGTTGGAATTGCGGCTCTATGAACACAAATAGAGATGTCAAGAGAGGGAACCAAGTAGATGGAGCCTCACTAAGATCTGGGAGCCTGGGTTAAGCTCCAGGGAGGTGGCACAGTCTCGGCAGGTCCACACAGGCAGGGGAGCAGAGTGGCTTGGAAAGAAAGTCATGCTGCACTCCTAATTATTTTTTATACTCCAATTGGCAGGATTTTTTATTATTCACAACAAAATAATATACTAGAGCTTTTAGACCTTTAAGGCGTTCCTGCTGGCCTGCTGGGAATTCACATTCTAAAAAGGCAACGCGATGTAAAACTCACCTCCAAGCACTTGAAGGACACATGAGTCATTGTATTTACACATTCATAGAGCATCTGTTCTGCAGTTTTATAAGTGGTTTAACTTGTTTTGCTTTTATTACAGTTTTTCTTTTCTCATTATAAAATAACACATACTCATTTGATTTAAAAACTTAAAAACTATAGATAAGCAGAAAGAAGAAAGAGATCACTGAAAATCCCAAATGCATGATTAACACTGTAACATAGAATCTTCTAGTTTTGTTTTATTTTATATATGTGTGTGTGTGTGTGTGTGTGTGTGTGTGTATTTTTTTTTTTTAGTTGGAGTCTCACTCCTTCGCCCAGGTTGGGGTGCAGTGGCACGCACACTCATGGTCACCTCAGCGTCGACCTTCTGGGTTCCAGCGATCCTTCCGCCTCAGCCTTCCAAGTAGTCAGAACTACAGACGCGTGCTACCATGCCCGGCTCTTTTTTATTTTAATGTAGAGACGAGGTCTCACCAATTTGCCGGGGCTGGTCTCAAATCCGCGGGCTCAGGCAATCCACTCGCCTCAGCCTCCCAAAGTGCTGGGATTACAGGCTGAGCCACCGAGCCTGGCCTAGTTTTATTTTTACATGTAAAAACGTTGTATCAAAATACACAAACTCTTTTGGATTAACTTTTTCCTAATGTGTGGTAAATATTTTTCTGTGTATGGCTGCCATACCATCTTAGGTTTAGCTAAATCTGTTGGATGTCTTGTTCTCTTACCTTGTACCTCCCTCCTTTCTTAAATTTTTTCATTTTTTTTTACTATGGGGTCTCATTGCTGCAGCTGACATCTGGGTAGCAATGATTGCTCCTGGGTGGAATTGTTGGGCCCAGGCTGTGCATGTTTTAAAGCTGTTACTCTAGGTGGCCTGACAGGAATGTTGGGTGAATCTCTGGTGTGTCAGGTGTCATTTTGGTGTACAGTGTCAAAGGGATATCTGCTTCTCATTTTCTTAGATGCTGGGAGATCTCTGAAGGAGGGAGCTTTTCCTTTAAAAGGAGGAAGCCAGGGCAACCTTCTTTCAGGCCCTCTTCCACTTGAGAGCTTTTTCTGTCTTAATAAACTCCTGCTTTCTAAAATAAAATTTAAAAAAAGCAGGAAACCAGAAGTGCTGGACAAAGAGGGAAAAGGAATGATAACCTGGTCAGGCTGGCAGAGAGGAAATGAAAAGGGACGGGGGACATTGCAGTGTGGTGGTCAGTCCAGCCAGTGCCAAGGAAAGGACCTACAGAAAGAAGAGTGATGCTGCAGGGCTGTAGGAACATCATGTGTGTTATCTCCTGTGAAGGAATGGAAAAGTGTCTAGTGATATTTCTTTTTAACAATGCAGAAGAATCTGGCATGAAGTCAGCATAGTAGAGAGACCTATGTCATATTTCACACGCACTAACATAACCTATTGTTGGGATGGAAATATTGTAGTAATGTTGCAAGAATTTTAAGTAGTTCCTTGGAGAGGACTCCAACATGGGAGATGATAGATTAATTGATGATAGATTGATTGATTGAGAGAGATATTCCTGCCTAATTTCTAATATTGGAACTATACTCAATTTGAGGCTTCTTAGTTTGCAAATTTGTTTCTTTGTGAGTTCCTCATGCATATTTCTTTTTTTCTTTAAAACATAAACAGTGACAGCTTCAGTATGTTTTACCCAGCTGTCTGTTTCCCAGGATCTGTACTCTGTTCATATGGCTCTGTTCCCAGCATATTATGGAGAAATTCTTTTCTGACACATTCTTAAATGAGACTTAGAGTAAATACAGGCCCTGTACAAACACTTGAAACAAGAACAAGCAAATACCCATGAGTCTTTATCTCCCTTGATTCTTGGCACAGTTCCTCACATATGGCAGAAGCCTAACAATTAGTTTTTGAAATTAAATTTGAATGAGGAGAATATTTGATTGTATCTTTTTACCTTAGCTCTCGTGTTTCTGTTTTATACCAATAGAGACAAGAGAGTGTCCAAGGCAGAAAATCTGGGTTTGGGTGGCTGAGGGGCCCTGGGGAAGTTATTTAAACTGAGCTTCAGATTCTTCTATGGCTCCACCATTTCCTGTGTAACTTTGGGGCAGTTATCTAACCTCTCTAGCCTGTTTGTTCACCTACGACTTGGGGATAATTATAGAATCTATCTCATAGGGCTTTGTGAGGATCAAATAAGTCCAAATATGCAAAGGGCTTACAGCAGTGCTTAACACACACTAAGTTCTAATTAAATTTCCGTTATTATTATTAGTTTCATCATCACCATTTAATGGGATTGAGAAAAAGTAACATATGCCTTGGGTACTGTGAGTTATGCAATAGATGCTTAATAACTGATGGTTTCCCTGCTCTTGTTTGCTTCAATTAGTTACTGGATGGTTTAATGTCAACTTAATGGAAAATAGTGTATCATTTCTGTTGTGGAATTTCTTTTTTTTTTTTTTTTTAATTTGTTTTGGAGTCTCATTCCATTGCCCAGGCTGGAGTGCAGTGGCACGCACTCTCACGGCCACCCCAGTGTCAACCTGCTGAGCTCTAGCAGTCCCTCTGACTCAGCCTTCCAAATAGCTGGAACTACAGGCACACGCTACCACGCCCGGCTAATTTTTTATTTCTTGTAGAGACAAGGTCTCGCCAAGTTGCCCGGGCTGGTCTCGAACCCGCAGGCTCAGGCAATCCACGCGCCTTGGCCTTCCAAACTGCTGGGAATCCAGGCTGAGTCACCAAGCCCGGCCTGCTATGGAATTTCTAATCCTGAGCAAATTTAGTCAGGTCTTCCATGTTTTTGTTTGTTATGTGGGAGTGCGTACATGACCATATTTAGCAGGTTTTACAAACCAGTTCGAGGCACCATCTCTTGGTCAAAATTGCCTCAGTTCTTCTCGCTTTGGTAGGATGAAAGTCCATGCCCTCTTCACTTACAAACATTCGTAACCTGAGTCTATATGACACTAGATAAAATGCTCTCATGCTTACTAGCTGGGACACCTTGGATAAGTTACTTCTCGAAGTTTCAGTATCCTCATCGGTAAAAGGGGAAAGGTAGCACCTTCATCCTGATGGGTTTGTGAGAACTAAGAGGGACCATAATAATGATGCTTAAAACGTGTTGAGCACTTACTCTGTGCCAGATGATGTTCTAACTCTTGAACTTACCTGAAGAATGTAGCACCATGCCCTGCACTCTATGTCTTAGCTATTATCATTGTTACCAAAAGTTGAAAATGTAGGTGTAACCAGACTATGGAAGGCATGAACCCTAGCTTAGGAGTCTGAAGGTCATAGCGGAGCTGGGGTTTAAATCCAGCCAGTGGGGCTCCAAAGTCCATGATCTTACGTGTCCCACCACAGTCTTTAGCCCACCTGTGTTCCAGACAAACACCTCTTTGTTATGTACAAATTTGCCTTTGCCTCTTCTCCGAAAATCTCCTTCCTTTGGAATGCATGCCCTCTATTTGTGCATATTGACATCTTTCCTTTCTACCAAGATCCTCTTGGTCTTGAAGCTTTTCCTGGATGTCCATTTCAGAATTTTCGTGGCACTTTGTGTACAAGAACTACAAGAACTTGGTCCCTAACTTTGGGAGCTGTTGGCTCCCTCTTCTGTGCCATCCTACTACTTAGGCTGCCTCCGAGAGAGTAGGCTAGGCTGAATGCAGGAAGCTTCTAGCCTCCACTGATTTGAACAGGACTCTGTGCTTATAAAACCTATGAGAGCCCACGGGCAGTCTCTCTCTCTCTCTCTCTCTCTCTCTCTCTCTCTCTCTCTCTAATTTTGATTGTTTTTTTTTTTTTTTGAGTGGGGTCTCACTCTGTTGGCCAGGGTGGAATACAATGGCGTGATCGTGGCTCACCATAGCCTCGACCTCCTGGGTTCCTGGGTTCAAGCAATTCTCCTGCCTTAGTCTCCCAAGTAGCTAGAGCTACAGGTGCAAGCCACCACAACCAGCTAACTTTTTGATTTTTTTTTGTAGATACGATGTCTCTACTGTTATGCTATGTTGCCTGGACTGGTCTTGAACTCCTAGGCTCAAGTGATCCTCCTGCCTCAGTCTCCCAAAGTACTGAGATTACAGGCATGAGCCACCATGGCTGGCTCTCTGATTTTGAACAGATGCTCTTTGAAACCTGGATTTGTCCATCACTGAGCTCACAGTGTGTCAGGGCTAGAAGTGCAAGTTCGGGAAAAAAGACCTGCAGTGAGCTGACGTGCCGTCATGTTCAGAGCTGCCTCCAGTTAATGTGAATTCTACATCTCTCATGATACTTTCTCCTGGCACTTGGTGGTGGCACCTCTTTTTGCTCCACTCAAACTTCACATCTTCCACTTCTTCCATCCCTGGGATTTGGTTCGGTGGTTTCAAGAGAAAGGATGGATCTTTGGGCAAAGCGTCTGTATAGAGGCAGTGGCCTTGAAGAGCTCAGTGAATGAGTCCTTCTCCATTTCATGGTCTGCATTTGGCCTGCAGAGGCCTTACATCATTTCCAAACCCCTTGGGCAGTCTGCTGCCTGGTCTGTGAGAGACCATTAGTAGAAATGGACATTTAAAATCCAGGCATTTAAACTGTAATCCTTCTAAATAATTTGTTTCCTATTTTATATTGTTTGTGTAGAAGAGGGGGTGGAAAAATGCAGAAATGTTTTCCAGTGCATTTCCTTCCTTCCGCCCCCAAACCTGCTAAAGATACAGCAAGCAGATTTCACGGTGGTGGTAGGGCTATTCCCAGGTGTTAAATTTTTATGTGCTCAATTGCTTTCCCTGGTAGAAATGGCATCTTATACTTTCTACTTCTGCTAGGCTAGCAAATACTGGGCCCAGAGAAGGTGTTCAATGAATTTATTGATTGCCTTCTGATTTTGTGCCCTGGTTCTGAGTTCTACAGGAATGTGGCCAGATATTATGATCCATGTGGCAAGGACTCCACCTCCATTTTCTCTTCCATTTTCTACTTTTTTATCTGCTGAAATGCAGTTCCATCCTTAAAACTGAAATTGATTTCTTTCATTTTTTTTTCCTTTTTTTTAGATGGGGTCTCACTCCGTCATCCAGAGTGGAGTGCAGTGGCACAATCATGGGCTCACGGCAGCCTTGGCTTCCTGGGCTCAAATGATCCTCCCATCTCAGCCTCCCGAGTAGCTGGGACTACAGGCACGCACCATCATGCCTGACTTATTTTTTAATTTTTGTGGTTGTTGCCGTTGTTGAGGGATGAGGTATCACTGTGTTGCCCAGGCTGGTCTTGAACTCCTGGGATCAAGCGACCCTCCTGCCTTGGCCTCCCAAAGTGAAGGATTACAGGAGTGAGCCACCATACCCAGCCTGAAATTGATTTTTCAATAGTTTCCTGAGACTTTCATTATGCCAGATGAAGCATGTGTGTGAATGTGTTTGTGTGTGTGTGGGGTGGGGTTACAAATCTCTCTAAAAGTCATCTGATACGGTTGAGCATCCACCTCTTAAATCTTTCTCCTGTGATATCCTTGATGAGTCCCTTTCTAGATTCTTCTCCCCCTCCATCTATGTCTTCTTTTCCTGATGACCCCCTAATTTTGTCTTGAGATTTTTGTCCTTAATCTTCTCTTTCTCTTCTACCCTTTTTCTTGTTGAGTTCATTCATTCCTTTGACTTCCCCTCCTATCCCAATGTAGATGACTCCCCCCAAAACAAATCGAGTGCTGTTTTATCTCCTGTGTGTCAGACTTGTATTTCCCACTGTCAGTAGGATTTTCAGACTTAAACAACTCACATTTAATCACAAATTCAGAATCTCCAGTAGTGACTCTATTCATTTTGCCTACCCGAATCACCTTCTTCTCCCAACAATTCAGTTTCCATCAGCTACAGCCCATTCTTTCTGACACATAGAAATACAAATGTGATTATAACTGTTGCAGCTCTTTCTTCCGTCCCTTCTACCTAGTCTGCCATCAATCCCGCCTGCACTTAGATTCACTTAAGTACCATGGTCAACACCCAGCACAGGCCACAGCACTTGGCATCCATGGCAGCGACAGTCTCCCAGGCTCTTCTCTTTCGGCCCCTCCCACTCTCATTCTCTCTGTCCATCCCCCACTTTGGTGGTCCCCTGACTTCCTACCCCCCAAACTGGGGGTGATTCCTGCTGCTTGGCAATTAAGACATGCACCCCTCTTGCTGTTCTCAACAATGTGCCCTGTGACACCCAACTGCCGGCTGCTGTCTCAGTCCATAATTAATGAAATTCCCAAATCTTTGGGTGCCTTCCATGTGCAGCAGGACTCTCACAGCCCTCGTGTGGCTTGTAGTTTCCTAAGCAGATGTGCTCACTGTCTGTCCGTCCCTTTGTGGTCTCTCTCCCTCCCCTCTATCTTTAAAAGTTCAGTTTATCTCAACTCCTGTTCATGGCTGCCTTCAACCTCGTCAACCCATTTTGATGAGTCCCTCCTCAAAATTTCTACAGTTCTTGTTCTGAGAACCCTCTTAGTTATTCTCTATTTTTAAAAAATAGGTATTTGTTTTAACTTCTTAACCAAATTGTAATCTCCTTAAGACCCACTTTTTATTTGCTATGCTGAGTGTGTACTATTTCTCATTGCTATAGTAGTATTTACAATTACTACTATTAATCTATAATTATATGTAATTAAGATGTAACTGGGATAATACAATAAACCAGGCATTGCATGAAGTGATTTGTATGCATTTTCCTATCTAATGAGTGGGTATTCAGTACATACTTAATTGACTTAAGAAGGACTGGCTCAGTTCTTCATCAGCTGTTGGCGCTCAGGAAAGCCACCACTTCTGCTGTCTGAGACTCAGTTTCCTCATTTGCAAAATAGGGACCTGGAGAACTGCCTCTCCAGGTTCTTTCTGACACTGTGGTTCAATTCAATTCACTTGTATTTAGGGAGTCCTTACTGTGTACTCTGCACAGATTTGTTGCTTAGGGAATATAAAACAAATAAGGCACACTCCCTTCCTCAAAGTTTTTACCATCTAGTGCAATAACAGGAAGCCAGGGGAATCCGAGCGGTGGAGAACAAGGGAGTCAGTTATGTCTTTAGGAGAAAGTGGGGAGATTCCTGGGCGCTGATCCTAATGAGAAGCTTCCTGCAGGAGAGATTTCCGTTCAGTTGAAAGGAGGGCGTTGATGGAGTGGGAGTATGGAGGCATCACTTGGCAGACTGGTGGGCAAAACGAGCTATTCAGCAGTGAACCAGGACAGGGCTGTGTTTAGGACCAACCGACCCAACATTTTGCCATGTGCTAAACATAAAGTAGTCACCATATTGATATTGCTGCAAGATAAAACAGGAGACCCTTGGCTATATCATAAAAGTATGTGGCTCTTAAAGGAGTGAAAGTGTAATTCCAGCACTTGGGGAGGCTGAGGTGGAAGGATCACTTGAGGCCAGCTTGGGTAACATAGTGAGACCTCCCCATCACTACAAAAAAAAATGTGTGTGCGCGCGCGCGTGTGTGTGTGTGTGTGTGTGTGTGTGTGTGTAAAATTAGCCAGGCATGGTAGTGCACACCTGTAGCTACTCAGGAGGCTGAGGCAGGAGGATTTCTTGAACCCCAGGAGTTCAAGGCTGCAATGAGCCGTGATCGTGCCACTGCACTCCAACCTGGGTGACAGAGCCAGATATTGTCTCAAAACAGAAACCAAAACCCACTTATTTCAACATCTCCACATGCTGAAACTCATAAGTCACAGGGAATTGTAAAGGTAATTATCTTTACAATTAGTTAATGCTGGTGTTTAATAATAAATATTTATGCCTTTCTTCATTTCAAAAAGAAATGGAAGGGGTTTGCAAATATATCTGCTATGCGACAAGATTAGAAAATACAAGAGAAAATAAAAGTAGAAATAATAGAGTGAGGTCAGAGGAAAATTCCAAATGCCCAAAGACTCTAAATACTTTTTTTTAAAGTATTGCAAACATAGGGCTCTAAATCTTAGCAGCCAATGCATTTTTTTTCCCAAAGGAAAGTCTGTATTTGTTATATGATAATGTGGCATCTCTAAGACGCCAACCTTATATTCAGAACCTTATCCTTATTGATGAAAGGAATTTTGAATATTGGAGAATGCTGTGTGCTTTCATTCACGTTGCCTGCTTTAAATGAATTCATTAGAAACAGGCTAAAGCAAAACACCAGCCCAAGGCTTTTTGGCTGAGCTTCTGAGGTTGTATAGCAAATGCACCAATGATTTTACTTAAGGAAGCCCCAGTTCTGAGGCCAAAGAGAATTTCCTCTCCCTGGCAAACATAATGCTCATGTATTATTTCCTTTGAGGAAATGCTTTTCTCTCTGCCTCCCCCATACACCCATTTCCCCTGAACACCCTCTTTTATTAGTTTGTGCCGTTGGAGAGAGGGCAGGGTAGGTCTGCCCACAGCCACTGCTGGAGAACAGTGGAGTTGGGTGTGATGGCTGGAGGGCCCCTGGCCCAGGTCTGACCTGCTTTGAGTTTTTACCTCTTTTGTTCATAGTGTCAAGCAGCATGAGCGCTATGGCCAGTTGACTCTGGTCAATTCCACCTCCGCTGACACGGGTGAATTCAGCTGCTGGGCGCAGCTCTGCAACGGCTACATCTGCAGAAGGGACGAGGCCAGAACGGGTTCCACCTACATCTTTTTTACAGGTAAAATGTAAACTTCTGGACTGGGCCCAGAACGGAAGTTTCCCATTGCTTGCTGAATAGCAAGAAATGGCAATAAGCACTCACTGTTTGCCAGGATCTGGGCTAAGTGCCTTATATCAATATTGCATATAAGTCTACAACAGGCCTTCAGGGTAAATACAGATTTCATTTCCTTTCCTTTTTTTTTCTTTTTAAGAGGAGAAAGTTGAGGTTTAGAGAGATTAAAAAGTCCTTAAGGTCACACAATATGTAAGTGGTGGTACCAGGATTTTAGCACAGAACTGTCTGATTCTAGGGTCTGTACCTGCATCGTCTAATCTGGTAGCCACTAGACACATGCAACTGCTTAAATTTAAATGAAAATTATTTAAAATGAAATAAAATTAGAAACTTTCTCGATGACTTGCCATATTTTAATTATGACATATGAGGCTAGGAGTGGTGGCTCATGCCTGTAATCCCAGCATTTTGGGCAGCGGAGGGGAGAGGATTACCTGAGCTCAGGGGTTCAAGACCAGCCTGGGCAACTTGGCGAGACCTCATCTCTGCAATGAATTTTTTTTAAATGGCCAGGCTTGGTGGCTCAGCCTGTAATCCCAGCACTTTGGGAGGCCAAGGCGAGTGGATTGCCTGAGCCTGCAGGTTCAAGACCAGCCCAGGCAACTTGGCGAGACCTCATATCTACAATAAATCAAAAATTAGCCAGGCGTGGTAGTGCATGCCTATAGTTCCAGCTATTTGGAAGGCTGAGGCGAAGGATTGCCGGAGCCCAGCGGGTCAATGCTAGGGTGTCTGTGAGCGTGCCAGTGTACTCCAGCCTGGGCCATGGAGTGAGACTCCAACTCAAAAAAAAAAAAAAAAAAAAATTAGCTGGGTGTGGGGTGGTGGTGTGTGCCTATAATCCCGGCTACTTGGAAAGAGCCCAGCAGATTGAGGCTGTGGTGGCCATGAGCAGGCTACTGCACTCCAGCCTGGGTGACAGAGTGAGACTCTGACTCAAAAAAAAAAAAATTATGACATGGCCAATGGCTATTATACTGCATGGCACAGATAGAGAACATTTCCTGTTTCACAGAAAGTTCTATTGGATGGTGCTGTTGTTGACTTTTCATCACCATGTTCTCAAAACCTACGATAAGCTCCTTCCTAGAAACTCCATCATCATGAGATTCTTTGCTAAAAGCCTCCTCTTGTTTGTTCTTATGAGGACTATGAACTGAGGATTTGGGAGCAGGATTTCTAAGGATTGGGGCCCTCGTGGCTTCAGTCCCAATCCCTGAGCCTAAGTGGAGTCCTGAAAACTTGGCAGGTCAGAGTGGAGAACTCTCTCCCATGCAGTGCGAGGGATGTGTTTGCAAGGTGCAGCTTGCACTCTGAGAAGTGGGTGTCACAGAGTAGCTGCTCGGCCTCTTTCCTCTGCAGAGTTCTCTAAGCTCTAAAGTTTAGTGATGAAGTTCTCCAACAAGGTTCAGAGGTCAGGAACAGCTTTCAGGAATCTTGCAAATTCCATCCCAAGTCCTTTTGTTGTCTAAGGCATTTCAGGTGAAGTCAGAATCCTCTCTTAGTGTCTGGGCAGGGGCTTTCATGAGATTGGTCTACCTGAATCCACCTACCTTTCAAACCCAGAATGATGTAGAACTATGACTCTAATGTTCTTATTCCCTGGCCATTCATTAAAGTTTTAGTAAAACCTCATGTATTTTTCCCTTCCTGCCCAAATAGTTCCTCCTCTCTGGTGAGAAGATGCATTAGCTACAATTCTGGAAGCACGTGTATCTCATTTCATTTCTATAGCACTCCTAGGAGATGCGTAAAGGCTACTTTATTATCTCTATTTTAAAAATACTAATGTGATGATGCTGATACTCAATGTTGCATGACTTGAAGTGGCAGAGTAAGGAGTCACACTCTGTTTTTCTGACCCAGGATCCAATGTTCTTACTGCCTTGAACCAACCTTTCTCATTCAAGGAAATGGATGCACTGATAGCAAGCCAGACACTAGCTATATAGATAACTGTTGTCAGGAGAATTGCTAACAGTTGTTTCTAGGCAGTCCCTTCAGATCATTTTGGAATATGCTACACGGAATTGCCCATGTGCCCTTTGTGTGATACCACACTGTGAAACAACAGCGGAAAAGGTAACCAATTAAGACTATAGAAGATCATTATTCCAAACAAGGACCGATGCCATCTTTCAAATAGAATGAAGATTATTTGCCAAGATTAGCATGCTTATGTCTTCCCAAAATATTCGTCAAGGTTTTAAACAGAAGGCTTTGCTTAAGTAGAATGTTCTGTTAGAGTCATGGGCTCTTTTTGAGTTTTGAAAGTATGTGTTCCTTCTTAATTTACTAAAGTCCTTTTGTGAACCAAAGGAAGGCTAAAACATATTTATTTCAACTTTCAAAAACCCGGACCAAAAAGGTGACATTAAATATGTTGGATCAGGTAACCTCTTCAGGTCCCCTCCCACTGTGGGGGGCTTTTCTGTTCTCTCAATAAATCCTGCTTTCTCAAAAATAAATAAATATCTAGATAGATATCTAGATAGATAGATAGATAGATAGCTAAGTTGGATCATTTTCTTATTCCTCAACATTAAGAGTCCAGTTGGATTTTCAGCATAGGGTTTAGCAATTTGTCTTTTCGAGCATGGATCGGTTTGAAAAACCAAGATGGGCTGTTATAGAAGCTGAAGTTCCCACTGCTAGCTCTGGATTCTTCCAGAACATCTCTACAGATACCCATGTAGAAAAACATCTGTCATTCATTATGTTTGTATGTTTCCTAGTGTTTGAAAACACTGAGATGCTTCTTCTGGGGGACTGACTTGTTAGTTTGTGCAATTTTTGAATAAACAACTGCCACATATATTTCCTCTTTTATCTTTATCCAGGAAGCTCTCAGAGGGATCCTCCCTGCTTACTTTTTATGGAAGTATAACATATGTAAAGAAAAAAACACTCAAATCCCAAGTATACAGCTAATAAATTATCCTCAAACAAATAGAACATGTAACCACCGCCCAGATCAAGGATGAAAACATTAGCAGAAGCAGAGCTTTCTCATCGTAAAAGGCTTGAGCTGTAGTTTTCATGTGTAGGAAACCACATTAATACATTACTAAATACTGAGCTTGCTGTAATTTGAATTTTGTTTATAACGTATTCATTTTATTTTTGGTAATCTAAAATCCCATGTGTTTAGTTTTCTTACAATAACATGTTTGCCATCTATCTGAGTGGGTGGAAATACATTTACAGCGACATATGTAATCTATAATTATCAAAATGAACATCAACATTTATTTTTTTGCAGATGGAAGACTACTGATCGCAAATATATTTTTAAAGCAACTGGTATGGCCACTTATTCCGAAGCATGTATTGTAGTACGAGTAGTCAGATGACATTTCTGTATTCTGAAATTCAGATGGTTCACTTATTCTGTTGGCTTGGCTTATTAGTTCAGATTATGCTACATATTCTTAAACAAAAGGTACCTCTAAAATCTTACAACTATAAGATCCTTAAGTGTTATTGCTAAAAATACATCTTTAATATTATCTACTCCAGATTCTCTCCTCACAAATGTGGGTGTTGAAACACAGGGAGAATAAATAACACATCTAACACCACGTAGACTGACTCTGTGTGAAGACCTGAATGTTGGGCACATTGACAAAGGTGCCTCTGCCTAAGCCTGAGAGTCAATTTAGCATAAAGTAGCACAAATCACCCAGCCTGTTATAAAGGCTTGCAAAATGTTTACACTCCCTGGGCCACACGCTCCTGATCTTAGTGAAAGTCAGGAGAAAGAGCCTCCATGTTATTGAACTTGTTACTCATAGCCCAAGTACTCTTGACCCAGGAAGCATTTGATGTTATATCCAGGAACTCTATCCCTAACCTAAAACACCATACAACTGTGACACAAAGAAAGCTAGAGGAGGAGAAAGTCAAGAATAATTATTTGTTTCAGGAACATTGCAGGGAAAACACAGGAAACAATTTAGCAAGTGTTAGGGTATGATTAGCTCCAAAGATTTCTCTTAGCAATTAGTATAATATTCCCTCACAGAATGATCCAGATAAACAAAGGATTTACTGTGCCATGACAAAAAGAAAAAATAAATAAAAAGAAGAAAAACCATCAACAAAAAAACCCAAAATTGGCTGTGCGCAATGGCTTATGCCTCTAATCCCAGCACTTTGAGAGGCCAAGGTAGGAGGATTGCTTGAGCCCAGGAGTTTGAGATCAGCCTGGGCAACACAGCGACCTCATCTCTACAAAAAATTAACAAAATTAGCTGGGTGCTATGGCCTGTATCCCAGCTACTTGAGTTAGCTGGGAGGATCTCCTGAGCCCAGGAGGTCAAGGCTGCGGTGAACAGAGATCATGCAGCTGCAGTCCAACCTGGGCAACACAGTAAGATCCTGGCTCAAAACAAACAAACAAAACCCCCAAAATCCTAATCCAGAGTCCTCTGTCTATTCTAAGGACAGTACAGGTAAGCCAGTCCTCATTTCTCCCATTTCTGTAAGACAAAAATGCCAACATCTAGAGCTTAAAGAATTGGGCAGGGTGATTTCAGAGGGAGTATAAGAGACTGAAGGTCCCAACCAGATGGTGGCCAAGCCAAGCGTAGACCTGATACTGACAGGTCCCACCTCTGCCTTACACCATTCCTTTCCACTAGTGTTGGCAGGTGTCAGGTCCTCTGGGCTGTGAGTGTGAGAACAGGCTGAAGACACCAGTGCTGTCACTTGCGTTTGGCCTTCCAGAGCCCCCATGGGCTGGGCAGTTTCTGACCTTGGCTGTGAGACTGATTTCTCCACACAGGAGCAGCAAATGGCTCCAAGGTTTTAAAACTGGTCTTACCCTAAGGAAGTCAGTCTCCTTCCCTGCTTCCTCAGGATCTGATTTGGGTGTGAATTAATACCTTCTTTTGCTTGTTTGTTTCCCTTAAGGAGATGGGAAGTAAAATCAATTCTTCCAAAAATGAAAAGCATTTTTTAAAAGCCAGCCTTTTCTGTTCATGAGGACTCAGTATTGCCAGAATCCTCAAGGTGTTCGTACCTCATTTCTCCAAGTAAATAAGCCTGTGTCTTCCCCTTGCAGAGAAAGGAGAACTTTTTGTGCCTTCTCCCAGCTACTTTGATGTTGTATACTTGAACCCGGACCGACAGGCTGTGGTTCCTTGTCGCGTGACTGTGCTGTCGGCCAAGGTCACGCTCCACAGGGAGTTCCCAGCCAAGGAAATTCCAGCCAATGGAACGGACATTATTTATGACATGAAGCGAGGCTTCGTGTATCTGCAACCTCATTCTGAGCACCAGGGGGTGGTCTACTGCCGGGCAGAGGCCGGGGGCAGGTCTCAGATCTCTGTCAAGTACCAGCTGCTCTACGTGGAGGGTAAGTCTGACCCACCCCTGCCTGGATTCTAGTCACTTCCGCTGGTCAGTTCCAGGTGCTGCTGTTCCTACCTATGGATGGAATAAGGAGACACTTATGCTGTTCTTAACGGCTCCTCTGCTGCATTGCCACTTCTGGAATGTCCTACTTCCTTGCCTGTGACTCTGACCCAACACCCTTTCCTTTGATGCCCTTCTTGCCAAATCCTTCCATCGGTCACTCTGGTGTTGCCTTTGTGTTTAACCAGCAGGTCTATATCCTCAAGCTCCTTTAGCACATCCTCTCAGTCTCTTACTTTAAAGCCAGATGTGCCATCTCCTAAGGACACCATCCACCCCCTACCTCAAGGTCCCGTTCCCACTTCCTGACCCTTATTCTTTCTCTTTTGTTGGGTCCTCTGTTCCTCAGAGGCCCCAACCCTGGGGTTCCACCAGCATTCTCATCTCCTTTCCTGTCATTCCCCTGCATTTGTTGGACCTCTTGGCATTTGGCTCACCATCTTTCTTGACACTCCATTTTTTGGATGACTTTGACATCCCCTTGGAACCCACTTCAGATACCCTCTCTCTCAGCACAACATGAGCATATCAATAATCACAGCTGCTGGAACAAAACAGCCACCGCGGCTGACCCTAGCTCCACCACAGGCTGACACCTTCCTGGACTGTTCGATAGTGACTCCCTCTGCCCGAATCCTCACCGGCACCCATCGCTCTCCACTGTGCCCAGGGCTCGCCCGCCCTCCCCACCTACCTGGCTCAGATCCCAGCTCATCGTATCAGTACCCGCTGCCAATGCCCTGCACACCTTCCCCTCTTGACTCTCCTCCCCCCTGTCCAGGGGGGAAAAAAGAAATCCTAGATGAACACAGCTATCCCTTCTTGCCATGCTTGTGCCTAGAGACCTGAAGACTGCTGGGGCAATCCCATGGGTGGTTAGAGGGTGTTGTTATAAATCCCCGGTCTCTCATCCACCCTGCTTGGCATCCTCCACACTTGGCCCACTCTCTCCTCCGCTTTCCCCAGTGTGCGCTGTGAACTCAGAGTCCTCGAATGCCCGCCTGCCTCATTCTCTTCCAGTTGGCCTCACTCCCTTCCTCTGGACAGAATTGAAATGTGATCAGATCTTTCCATTAAAAATGGAACTTAAGCCAGGCTTGGTGGCTCAGCCTGTAATCCCGCACCTTGGGAGGCTGAGGTGAGTGGATTGCCTGAGCCTGCGGGTTCGAGACCCGCCTGGGCAACTTGGTGAGACCTCATCTCTACAATAAACCAAAAACTAGCCAGGTGTGGTGGCGCGCGCCTGTAGTTCCA
>CAUYQG010031701.1:0-41951 GCA_963574415.1 Tarsius wallacei | reverse complement strand
TCCTTGATCTATAATTTCACTGCATATATGACTATAGTGTGAGGAAACAAATGTCCCCACTGAAAACATGCAGCAACCCCCTGTCAGGGGTGTAAGAATTCAAGGGTACAAGTGCCCCGTGCTTAAGCTGTTTGGGAATGGATGTTCAATAACTGTAATTATTATTATTATTATTATTTTATCAAAACAAAGCATGTGATGACTCTCTCTCTCTTTCTTTCTTTCTTTCTTTCCAGTTGGAGGTCTCACTCTGTCGCCCAAGCTGGAATGCAGTGACATGATCACATGATCACTCACCACAGCCTCAACCTCCTGGGCTCAGGCAATCCTTCTCCCTCAGCCTTCCCAATAGCTGGGACTACAAGCACGCCCTACCACACCCAGAAAATTTCTTGATTTGTTGTAGAGATGAGGTCTTGATACGTTGTCCAGGCTGGTCCGGAAATCCTGGACTCAAGCAATCCTCCCACCTCAGCCTCCCAAAGTGCTGGGATTACAGGCGTGAGCCACCATGCACAGTCAGTAATGTCTCCATTTCAAACATCATGGAGGTTAAAAAGACCGTCTCAGAGTTCTGACTTCTTCCACTCAAGTCAGGGTCTGGAGATGCAGAGGCCTTGGTCTCCCATTCCCAGCCTGTCACTCATGTCCACAACTAGCACCAGAGTCACTGGACACTGAGCAGAGGAAGATTCTCATCAGTGGGCTGCAGGCCCAGGCTCCTGGGGTCATGGGAGAGGGCAGAGGATGAAGAGGGCGGCATGGTTCAGAGGAAAGCTACCTGCTCCCATTCATAACTTTGGGACAGGAGTCCCAGTCCAAGCTAGGGACAAGACCATTATAGTAGAACACCCAGGTCCTGCAGAAGAAGCCAGGTAGGAGAGGAAGCCACCATGCACATGGAAGAGCCAGGCTCCAGGGTGCAGGTAATGTTCTATTCATGATCCCGGTGCTGGTTACAAAGGCGTAATAACTTTGTGAAAATGCCTCAAGCTACACATGTAGGATTTGTGCAGTTTTCTGCACTTATGTCATGCGTCAGTTAAAGGTTGCTTTAAAAAAATCACCAGGAAGTCAAATGCCTTTCCCACAACGTCTGGGTTCTTCACAGCACCTGCCCTGCTGGGCAGAGGGGAACATCCTTGCAGCTGTTGGTGGAAATTGTCCAGTTTAATCCAAGTCATTGAGAGACGAGGGCAGGCCAGCCAAGGCCCCCATAGGACGTTTCATTCTTTCACCACAAAACTCAGAGTCTGATCCTGGTTCATTCATTCATTCATTTAACACATTTATATGCACCACACATCTACACTCATCAGGTTCTAAACTGGATTCCTCATCCCCTACATCCTGGCCTCTATTAGCCGGGTCATCACCTTTCACCCAGACACAGACTCCAGAAGTTGGGATGCCACCTCTAGTCCCCTGCTTTCCTGGTTTACAGCATCTAATCAGTAATGCTGCAAGTTCTGCTCTGGAAAATCCACCAGACTCCATCTCTTCCTCTCCATCCACAAGGCCAGTTCCTGGTCTATATCTTTATCCTCTCACACCTGGGCCTGTACAGTGGCTTCTTACCTTGTATCTCCGTCTGCAGCCTCCATGCCCTTGAAGACGACTGCCTATGCTGTCATCAGAGACAGTGTTGTTCATTATCCTAAACTTGTGGCTCCCTACTGCCTGTGGGGGCAGGGTGTATGCCCCTTTGCTTGGCAACAAGGCCCTCTACAACCCAGTTCCACCCCCCGCTGCAGCCCTACTGCCAATTGCGATGGGCCACCTTCCACTCCCATGCACATTTTTATTTCCATGACTTCTCCCCATCCCCAATGCTCTCCCCACTTCTTCGCCTTTCGACATTTCATCCAGCCTCCAGGCCTCTGCTCAGAAGTGACCTCCTCTGAGAAGCCTTGCCTAATCTCCAGTCAGATTTAACTGCCTCGTCACTAGGCCTCTACCACACGCTGGTAGCACTTCAAGACGATTTTGCCTTGTCTTGTCATGATCATTAGGTGATCAGAAACCAGCTGGCTCTCTCTGCAAAATGATCCCAGGAACTAGACCTTTCCAGTCGCTTCCAAGACTACACCCTAGGTGAAGCTACCATATCTCTTGCCAGGGTTTTCACAGTTATATCCTCATTGTTTTCCTTCTCCTTGTTTTGTTTTGGTTTTTGTTTGTTTGCTTGCTTATTTATTTCCTTGTATGTTTGCAGAGATAGGGGTCTCACTATGTTGCCCAGGCTGGTCTCAAATTCCTGACCTCAAGCAATCCTCCCACTTGAGCCTCACAAAGTACTGAGATTACAAGCATGAGTCACTTCACCTGGCTTCTCCCCACTTTTATTCTGGCCTCTTCCTCCACAAGGTCTCTTCTTTATACAGAATGAAGCATATCTCAGGAAATATTCATATTCAGCTCAAAGTCTTTCTCAGAATAAAATCCAAAGTCCTCACCACAAGATGCAAGGTGGCTGGGCCCAGTGCCTGGACTCACAGAGCCAGAACCTGACACCTCTCTCCAATGTCCTATGGGATGGGGCCCAGTGCCCTCCCTATAAGATCCTACTGGATAGGCTCTGTCACCTCTCTACACACTCATCCTCAGCGGGGCTCAGTCGTCCCTCTGACCTCAGCTTCTACCTCCCCCACTCCTGACTCCCTCATTTGGACCCGTGGGTTTTAGGTGATGCCTAAACCACACAGCAGGGTCATGCGACCACTTCAGGGCTTTTGCCTTTGCCGGTTCCCCTACCTGGCAAGTTCTCCTTCCCTTTCCTGCCGGCTTGCTCCTCTGGTCCTTCCACCCATGTGTCCTGAGAGAGCCCTTCTCACCAACTCCCCTCAGGCTTCCCTCACTCCCCACTTTCCTGCTTTATTCATCACAGCACCTATGGCTCCCCAATATACTATATGTTTCTCTCTTTAGTGTCTATTGACAGTGTTCAGAACTTAAGCTCCCTGAGAGCAGAGACTGTCTCATTCACTACCATGTTTCCAGGGCCCAAAACTGCACTTGGACAATGAGAGGTGCTCACTAAACATTTATGGATTGGCTTGGGCATGATGCCTGTAATCCCAGGAATTTGGAGGCTGAGGCAGGAGGACTGCTTGAGGTCAGGAGTACAAGACCAGCCTAACAGGCTGACAAATATAGCAAGACCTCAAGTTTATGGAAAAAAATTTTTTTTTTAAATTAGCTAGGCATGGTGGTATGCACCTGTAGTCCCAGCTACTGGAGAGGCTGAGAATTGCTTGAACCCAGGAATCCAAGGTTACAGTAAGCTACGATTGCACCACAGTATACCATGCCGGGCAACAGACTGAGACCCTGTCTCCAAAAAAATAAAATAATTTGTGGATTGGATGAATGCAATGCAAACATTTGTCCCCCCCTCCCCCATGATACTTATTAGAAATATTTTGACTTCACAGGACAAAAACAAATTTAAACTAGCCTGAACAAAAAGGGACATAGATTGGCATAGAACCCACGGACAGCATCCACATGGCAGGAGATATAAATGCTGGCAACTCTCGGGGTTTATATCTAATAGCTTGAGCTGCCAGAGAATCAGCTGCCCAGCTTTGTTTCCAAAAGTGTCAGGGGGGGGAAAAAACAACAATGGGTGAGCCCTGCTCAGGTTAGGTGTTCATCCCTAGAACAATCAACGGCGGGTAGGAGTGGGGTCACACTGGACTAACATGGCAACCACCACAGCCTTCATGTGAAGGGAGAAGGGAGGGCAGTTCCCAAAAGATGGGAGGATGGGAGAGGCAAAGCTGGGCAGACAAGCACATAGATGCCCACGATAAACGAGTAACCTTAAATTCTAGCAACCCTTGGATTCCCCAGGAAAGTCTAACACGGTGCTTGCATTTGAGTAGGAATTTTGTTGGTGTCTACTGTTTTTTAAACACCTGGGCTGCTCTTATACGTAGCACTCTTTGAGAAGCAGGATGGAGGAAGCCAATTAGACATGGGCTCTGACACCTGCCCTACAACCAACTAAATTGTTTCCAGGCTTGTTCTAGTGGGGGTGGAAGCCTGCCTGCTGAGGCCCAAATGTAAAATAGGTCATGATGGAGGCACCGTGGTTCATCCCTCCAGGCCTTGCCACCCACCTCCCGGCCCCCAGAAGACTCAGGCTCTGCACAGAGTCCGCAGACTCAATAGATCCCAATTTGAAACCCACCCTCCCAGACTATGATCGCCTTAAAGGCACGTTTATATCTTTTTCATCTCCCTGTCCCTAGCCCCCAGCTCAATACACAACACACGTACATAGAGGCTTATTCTTTCAGTGAAAGAAGGATCCAACCCATTGAGGGGGGGAGTTTGCACATGAAAAGCCTAAAGAATCATCACCACAAAGCACATGAACAAATGCATAGTTTTTATTTTATACCTCTGTATGTTCTATAGGTATCTGGCACTCAAATTTGAGTAGGGAAAAGCAAGGAGGGCTTCCTGGAAGAGGAGGCCTTTGAACTAGATTCTGAAAGAATCACAGAACAAGAGAGGAAAGCAGGAAAAAATTCAGTGAGCAGAGCGCCAACAGGAACAAAGATAAAGAAACCCAGGGCTCCAGTGGGAGCTTACAAGTGAAGTCGATACCACATATTTATTTTCTTTTTCTTTTACATTTTCCAGTGTTCCAATGGAGACCGACGGGGATCCAGCAAGAATATCAAAGCAGCCATCTCATGATGTTCAACAACATTAATCCGAATGTTCGACAAGTCTTCCATCTCCATCAAATTGTAGAGCAGAATATAAAAGGCAGTGTTCCAGTCTATTGTTGATGAAAAGGATAAGGAAAAATGATATGACTTAGCTTTTCTTTTTTTTGAGTTGGAGTCTCACTCCGTCGCCTAGACTGGAGTGCAGTAGCCGCTCCCAGCCACCACAGCCTCGGCCTGCTGGGCTCCGGCGATCCTTCAGCCTCAGCCTTCCAAGTAGCTGGAACTACAGGTGTGTGCTACCATGCCCGGCTGATTTTTGATTTATTGTAGAGATGAGGTCTCGCCAAGTTGCCCAGGCGGGTCTCAAACCCGCGGGCTCAGGCAATCCACTCACCTCAGCCTCCCAAGGCGCGGGATTACAGGCTGAGCCACCGAGCCCGGCTATGACTTAGCTTTTCATTAATTCATCTACTATCAGTTGAGCACTTACTATGTGCTAGGCACAATGCTAAGTGCAGGTGTCATCAAGTTAGCTAAGACTTGCCAACCACGCTGCAGGAGCCTTGGGCTGATAGATACATGAACAAACAATACCTGGTGGTGATTGCTGTAACAGAGGAAAGTGACACTGGTGCAGAGGAGTAGATGTCTAGCTCTGCCAGAGAAATCATGGGAGGCCTCAAGGTGGTGGCAACCTCTGAAGTGAGTCCTGAATATTTTCTGTAAAGGGTCAGACAGTGAATATTTGAAACTTTGCAGGCTGTTGTAGCAGGAAGTCAGCCACGGATGAAAGATAAATGAATGCGTATGGCTGTGCTCCAACATGACGTTATTTATAGACACAGAAATTTAAATTCCATCTAATGTTCACATGTCACGAAACATCATTCTTTTTCTGGGTGTTTTTGTTTTGTTTTGTTTCGTCAACCATTTAAAAAGGTAAAAATTGCCCGGGCATGGTGGCTCATGCCTGTAATCCCATCCCTTTGGGAGGCCAAGGTAAGAGAATTGCTTGACCCAGGAGTTCAAGACCAGCATGGGCAGTACAGTGAGACCTCGTCTCTATTTAAAAAAAAAATCAAAAAAATTAGCTGGGTGTGGTGTCATGTGCCTATAGTCCCAGCTACTCTGGAGGCTGAGGTGGAAGGATCACCTGAGCCCAGGAGGTTGAGGCTGCAGTGAGCCGTGTTCATGCCCCTGCATCCCAGCCTAGGTGACAGAGTGAGACTTGGACTCAAAAAAATAAAAATAAAATAAACATATCATCCTTGGCTTGTGTGTCATAGAAAATCAGGTATCAGGCCGGATGTGGACCCCTGTTCTACAGGATGAACTGGCAAAACCCAGTGTAGAGGCAGAGTAGAGGGTTGGAATGACAATCGAGGTGACTCTGCAGGGTAGGCCTTAGCGAGGTCTCAGAACCACATAATGATACAGTCTATTTGGTGGATGGGGGTTTGGGGTGGGAGGGATGCCTAGGATCCAGGCTGAAACTGGAGAATTCACAAAAACTTTCAAAAGAGTAAAGACATTCTCAGGTTTGTGTTTTAGGAACATAACTCAGGAATGAAGAGAGATCGGAGGCAGGGAGGCCACGCAAGAGGCAGAGGTTTTCGTGCAGGCAATGGGGTCCTGAATCCTGCTGTTACCAGCCTACCATATTCAATATGTGAGAGTTTTTATAAGCCAGCTGTTGAGCATGCTTATTATTTTTTAATTGGATTATTGTAATTAAATAAATTACATTTAAAGCAAAGGTAAGAGCCAGGAGCAGTGGCTCATGCCTGTAATCCCAGCATTTTGGAAGGCCAAGGCAGGAGGATGACTTGAGCGCAGGAGTTCAAGATCAGCCGGGCAATATAGAGAGACTTCGTCTCTACAAAAAAAAATAGGCCGGGCTCAATGGCTCAGCCTGTAATTTCAGCACTTTGGGAGGCCAAGGCAAGTGGACTGCCTGAGTCCATGGGTTTGAGACCAGCCCCAGCAACTTGGCGAGACCTCATCTCTACAATAAATCAAAAAATTAGCCGGGCGTGGTAGCACACACCTGTAGTTCCAATTACTTGGAAGGCTGAGGCGGAAGGATCGCCGAAGCCTGGCAGGTTGACGCTGGGGTGGCCATGAGTGTGCCACTACACTCTAGCATGGGCGACGAAGTGAGACTCCAACTCAAAAAATAAATAAACAAAAATTAGCTGGGCATGGTGACACATGCCTGTAGTCCCAGCTACTTGGGAGACTGAGATGGGAGGATCACCTGAGCCCAGGAGGCGGAGGCTGCAGTGAGCTGTGATAGTGCCACTATACTCCAACCCGGGCAACAGAATGAGACCCTGACTCAAAAAAAAAAAAAGCAAAGTAGTAAGTACTCGAAAACTCATCACTTTCTCTTTATTTTCTGACAATTTACTTTGCCTTTGAGAGTATTTATATTTAGTGGAGATGTTGTATTATGATGGGTTACTGTGTATCTCTTCCCAGCTCTACACTCAACCATCTCACATTGACATTGACCATGATGGGAATGTTTACACCACAGGAACTGATAAACACTATAATCCAGGGCTTTTTTTGTTTTCTTTTTTGTCCCCCAGAGAACCATCAATTAAACATTTACCACTTTACGAGCCTTGGGCTAATAGATTTACCACTGAGTGCAAGATATACAAGATGACAAGGCCAGGACCAGGATAATGATGGCAGAAGTGGAGAGAAGATGGTGACCGGGAGAGATTCAAACTCAGCCAGGCAGCTTTGGAGAGATGAGTGAGAAAGGGAAGAGAAGGAAGCCTCCAAGCTCAAGCAAGCTATTTATAAAGAAGCACTTCGAGCCCCAGACTCGGGTGGGCACTTCATCCACATGCCCTCTCATTGAACAGAGGAAAACGTGTGAGCCCCGAGCCCGGCTCCCTGGCAGCCCTGGCGGCAGCAGGAGGCATGAGAGATCCCCCCCGCCCCCACCCCCACTCCCACCCCCCCTCCCCGCCCCTGGGAAGTGCTGCTGTGGCTGAGCCCCCAGCCTTCCAATCGCCCTGCACCGCAGGCCCGTGTCTGTGTATGTTTACATCTCATATATAGCTGTGTGCAGAGCCGTGCGGGCACCCACAGCGCTCCACGAGCAGCCTGTGTGTATTTATAACCACACAGCCATGTGTGGACAGCCCCCCATATAGCTCTCACCTACCTCCCTCTCTTCACACATCCCTGAGGTGCCCGGGGCTTGCTTCCTGACCTCACGTTGGGGGCCGCGCCCGCTAATTGACTCTGATGGGAACCCAGCTCTGTCAGCCAAAGGCATGCAGCCCACCTCCCACAGCCCGCCTCCCACGGACCTGGGAGGCCGAGCCTTTCTGGTAAAGCTATGCGAGAGGCGGCTATAAACATGCCGCAGGCTGACCCGCATATGGAAATGAGGCTCGCGGTTTGCCTGGCGCCCAGCCACAGGCCTGTGGCCTCCCTGCCGCCAAGTTCACGCTGGCCTCCCTCGGCCCCCCCCCCCCCCGCCCCCACCATCCCTCTCGTCGCCTGCCCTGTCTCACAGGCATGGTCTGTGGTGCCTCTTTCTAGGCTGGGGTCTTACCCTCAAGCCAGCACAGAGGGCTTGGCCTCATCATCCCCCATCTGACAATAATGGCAACGATATCATCACAGCTTGCACTTTCTGTACTAGGCACTGTACATCCATCATCTCACTGGATGTGCACAGAGTCTCCATTCCAGGTCCTTCGGTGGAAAGATTGGGGCGAAGAGGTGGAGGCTGGCTAGTGGTGGGGCCTCCCAGAGCAGCACACAGCAGGCTGCAAGGGCCGCTAGGTACAGGGGAGATGCGAGGAGGCCAGCACTAGGACAAGGTTGGTCCAAGTTTGGAGAAGGGGATGACTGGCATAGACTCAGCCTCAGCCAGGTAGCCTGGAGGGATGAGAGAGGAGGAAGAGGAAACGAATGCTGCCTCCAAGCCAGAAAAAGAGCCATTTACGGAGGACAGTTGGTACTTTTCCAAGGGAGAGTGGCAGGACAGAAGCCACGCAGGAGGCCGAGGTAGGAGGAAGACACCACCCTGTAGCACAGGCTGCTCCTGACGGGGCGGGGTGCTCCCCTGCAGGCAGCGCCAGGCTCAGTGTCCTAAGGGGTCTGATCTGGAAGCTGTCCTTGAAGACACAGTCCAAACAGCACCCCAGGACATCCTTCGAGAATGCCGGTCCCTCCTTTCATCACCTACATTTCAAAGCCATCCCTGGTGTCCAACCACCTTGGGGAGCAAGGACAGGGGAGCAGACGGTAAGACCGCTCCTGTTCTCCGCGGACAGCGGCCTGGGGAGGTGCCTGGACTTTGCTCTCCGGATGTCCCGACAGAGGCTGGGACTGTGCTCATCTCCTGCTTTTGCTGGGCATGTCACTGTCCTTTACAGATATGCCCACTAAAGTATATGTGTATAAGTATATACAAGCCCCTCTTTCCTTCTGGCCTCCTTTCCTTCCCTTTTCTTCCCTCCCTCTCTTCTTACTGCCACGTTCTAAAATTCTGACAGAATATTCTTTCTTGAGTCAAAGCACCATCAGACTCCCTGTCACCTCCACCCGTTTTCTCCAGCTTCTACCCATTTTAGAGGTGGTGTTTCAGAGGCCCGGAGGGATTAAGTAACCTGTCTGACGTTGCACAGCCAACAGGTGACAGAGCTAGGATCCAGACCCAGGTGATCTGAGGCAGAAGCCAATTCTTCTAACCATGCAGAGGCACTGGTTTTCCTGTCTTCCACTTGCAAACCTTCAGGTACTAAAAGACTCTCCACGTGTTAGGGGGCCAGGATGCTTTGGCTCCGTGGCCACATGCCCGCCGAGTGTCCAGTCACCTATCTAGTGATGCAGTGAAGCCCTGTCATCTCTGCCCTACCCTCTTGTCCTACACTCTTTAGAGCAGGCCCTGACCCACACGCCTGCCAACCTTCTCAAAGGTCATCTCATCCTGCCCCCTGCTTCTGTGCAGAAACACATTAGCCATGCATATTCGCTTTACATCTTTCAGAGACCTTAGAAATTCAACCGAAAAAGTGAGATAACGGAATTAACCGTGCTGAGCCTCTACCGGGGACCACCCCCACCCCCTAGTTATGTCACTAGCAGTCACCCATTTGGGGATCTTCCCCAAACCAGTCTCCCATCCCTCCTGCTGCTCCTTCAGTGTGTCTCCCCTAAATCTGGACGGATGGATCCTTGCTGCCTATCCTCCCCTCCGCCGCTTCCCATGCCTCAGGCCATAATAAACTCAGCTGAAATGCAAGTCCAAGCCCTGCCCATTGTCATCACAGTAAACACCCTGGACACGAAGACCGCCTCTCTCACTTCCCAGAAGATTAATAAATCAGATTCAGACGCCTATTGTTCTGGACACAGTCAGAATCAATTGCAGGATTTTAAATCTCTCAGCACAGAGCAGCTGGCTGGCAACAAGAGGCCCCGCTATGTCTCTGGGAAAGCTGGCCAGGGATGGAAATAAAAAAGAAAAAAGGGAAGACCAAATCATCAATAGTTACCACGCGCCCTTGGCCATCACACAGCATGGTCCAGGAGGCAGGGTCCTGACTTCAGCGTGATTCTCACATAGTAAGGGGACGGGGATAGGGCAGGAAGTCAGGCTGGGAAGACAGGGGACCGGAAAGAGCCAGGTCTGGTGGACCCTGGGCCAGCCCCTCAGATGTGTGGGGTCGATCCACACCCACCGCCCAACCTCACCGGTGGCTAATTTCATCTGCTAATTTCATGTTTGAATCTTTCAAAAGGCAGCACTCACTGCCCAAAGCCTTGCGGTGAATTCTAGTTCATTATCCCAAAGTTCCCAAGAAGAATTCATAGAAATCCTTGTATCTTCGACTAATTACCACACTCTTGCTCCCCTGACCCCCTAGGCTTTGGTTCTCTTGTGTTTTCTGTTGGTGTTTTTTTCAGTCTCTTACTCTCATGGGAGACATAGTGTGCCTGCCACGGCTGCCTGAGTGGCGGCTAGCATTTTCCCTAGCTGTTTATGTGGAAAATCATAAAAATATTTGGTGGCCAAAAAAAGAGAGGGGAAATGCTTTGGTGGTCTGATGTAACAGAAATTCTTTTTTGGGGAAAGAAAAAAAAAGCTGGATGTCTTATTCTAATCCAAAAGCATGCATAAATGCTGTATTGATTGAAGAGTCCTAGGTGGAAGGCACGTTTTTCTCGGAGATCTGCCCAACCCCACCCCCTCCAAGCAGACAAAAGCACTGTTGGCAGCTGGCAGAGGGTAAGTCACTTAGAATCCAGCCACAGGGTTTGGGAAGAGCTGAAAGCAGAAATTCTTGTGGGCTGTGCTCTACCCTGGGTCTGGTATTATGTTCCTGCCCTGGTGGCCTAATCCTCTTGGCTGAAAGAGGAAGTAATGATGCTGATGTTGATGATGGTGATAGTGGTGGTGGTGGTGATGCAGATTTCGCTGTTGCTATGGCAGCTGGTGCTGATAAAAGACACATTTGTGCTGCATTTTAGAGTTACGAAGCTTCTCTGTATGCATTCTGTCCTTTGAGACTCATAGTGACTCCCAGTGGGAGGTAGAATAGGTATCATTATCACATCATGCCCATTTCATAGAGGAGCAAAGTGATGCCCAAGGGAATGAAACTTGTCAGTGGCAATGCCAAGATTCACACCATGTTGCCTTGAACTCTGAACAGCACAATGCGATAGAAAGATAATACAAGCCACTTACGACATTTAAATTTTTCTAGACTGCGCATGGTGGCTCACACCTATAAACCCAGCATTTGGGGAAACTGAGACAGGAGACCTGCGTGAGCCCAGGAGTTTGAAAAGGGTAACATGGCAAGATTCTATCTCTACAATTAAAAAAAAATAGCCAGGCATGATGGCTTGCACCTGTAGTCCCAGCTACTCCAGAGGCTGAAGCAGGAGGATTGCTTGAGCCCAAGAGGATGAGGCCGCAGTGAACCAAGATCATGCCACTACACTCCAGCCTGGGTGACAGAGCGACCCTGTCTCAAAATAAAATAAAGGAAAATAAAAATTTCTAGTAGCCACAAAGTAAAATAAGAAGCAGGCAAAATTGATTTTAACAATATATATTACCTAACCCAATATGTTCAAAATACTGCATCTCAATATGTAACCAATACAAAAATCATTAATGTGATATTTTACCATCTTTGTTGTCACACCAGGTATTTGGAATTATACTTTGAGCCCATCTCATTTCAGACTAACCACATTGGGTAATGGCCACATTACTGGCCAGGACAAGTCTAACAAGCATCCAACAATGGCTTTGATGCTGAGGGTGGTCTTGAGAGAACCTCAGGGAGAGAAAGACAGGATCACTGCTTAGGTTTATCTTCATTCATTAGGAGAAAAAACTCTCAACTCCAGCTCCCTGCCACCCAGCAGGCAAACTGCAAAAAATTATTTCAGTTCACAAACTGTATTTTGCCTCTTCTTCTTCTTCTTCTCTTCTTTCTCTTCCTTCTTCTTGAGAATCTTTTGCTGAAACATCTAATCCAGATATTAGCACTGAATGATCTGCAGTCATGCAAGCAGCAATCTGATCTGCCTTTCGAGGGTCTTCTGGCCTGCAACCTAATTATACATGGTGCTACACTAAGCTCGGGGCAGAAATAATGATCCTTCCAAGAGCACTGGGCACTCAAAAAGGAGGGTGGAGAGAGAAACAGAGAAATGCAGAAGAGGAGGGAGGGAGGGAGGGAAGGAGGGAGGGGGGGAGAGAGAGTGGGAAGGCGGGAAGGAAGGGATTGAGAGAGGGAAGGGTTGGGAAGGAAGAAAAGAGAACTGGGTTGAATAGTCCCTCCAAGACGTTATGTTCATCCAGAACCCCAGAATGTGATCTCATTTAGAAATAAGGGTTTTACACATATAATTAGTTAAATTGAGGTCATACTGGATTAGGGTGGACCCTAAGTCAATGACTGGTGTCCTTAAAAGAAGAGAAATTTGGACATACACTGAAGGCCCAGGTAAAAACACAGCATGAAGATGGAAGTGGAGACTGAAGGATGTGTCTACAAGCCGAGGAACACCAAGGATTTCTTTGACCACAGGAAGCCAAGAGAAAGTTAAAGGGCAGATTCTCCCTCAGAGCTTGCAGAAGGAGCCAACCCTGTCAGCACCTTAATTCTGGACTTCAGGTCTCCAGAACTGAAGTGAGAGAACACATTTCTGCTGCTTCAAGTCACCCAGTTTGTGGCAATTTGTTATGGCAGCCCTAGGAAACCAATACAGAAAGGAAGGGCTGAGCCAGGCATGCTATCTTGTGAAAAATCTGTAAAGACATATGGTCAAAAGAGCCCGCAGTTGACCACATGAACTTAGTGCTGGCTTCCCCAGCCACACTCCCCCAACTGCTTGTGAAATCAGATCACCTTCCCTCACTTTCCCCACTCTCTGTAATGACATCTGAGCCCCAGGTTTGCTATGAAAAGTTAAAACCTTCAAGTGAGGGGCTCAAACAATTCAAATATTGTTCTATAAAAGGGGAAATTGCTTACTTTGCATGGCTAAGGGCAGGATGAAGACCAAAGAGTGAAAGATAGAGAAAAGCAAATGTCAGCTGTTCCCCCACCCTAGAATTTTTAGACAAGCAGGAGTGATTCACAGCAAGTGCAATTCACCTCATTTGCAAGCCCCTGATGAAACCTAGCCCTGGCAGTATTAAAAAGAGGTGGAGAGGGGCAGATTTTGTCTTTCTACTATCATCAAAGGGATTCCTGTTAGGATAGAAGAGCCAATTGGAGGATCCCAAGACTCCTCTTCCATCTTAAAGCCTACACGACTTTGAAAATAGTTTTCATTAATACAGAGGCAGCATAGCTCTGAAGGGGTTGGGGTCTGAGGTAGTGACCCCCTCATGGGCTAGACTCAGTAGGACACTGATGTACCATGAGTTTCCTTATATATCATGAGTCTGTGGGTTAAGAATTCAGACAAGGCTCAACTGGGTGATTCTTCTTGTTCTACAAGGAATCAACAGAAATTACTTCATGGTAGTCAGCTGGCCAATGGGCTGCTGCAGAGTGACCAGGGCGGATTCACTCCAATGTCTGGCACCTTTCCAGGTACAGCTGGAAGGCCTGGCTCAGCTGGGGCTGTAAACTAGAATGCCTACCTGTGGTCTTTCCAGCATGGTCCCTCAGGGTAGCTGGACTTTTTATGAGGTGGATCAGGTCTCTAAGAGCAAGTACTTCAGTGAACAAGGTGAAAGTTGCATGGTCTTTAATGGCCCAGTCTTGGAAGTCACATAGGATCACTTCAGAAATCTCTATTTGTTGAAGCAGTTACCAGCCCAACCAGACTCAAGGAGCAAGGATACAGACTCCATCTCTCTATGGGAGGAGGGTCAAAGAATTTGTGAACATGATTTAAAACCACCATGGCAGAAGAGAAAAGGAGATAAGAAGAATCGCTTTCTAGTTCATAATTCTCATGAGATAGGCTTACCCTTAAAAATAAGCCCTCTTTTTATTTGGTTAACATGAGTGAGCATTTGTTCCTTGCAACCAAAGTAGCTCTCTTATGGCTGAAATTGCGTCTCTCTAGCATTCATGTGATGAAGTCCTAACCTCTTGTACTTCAGAATGTAACAATAGTTGAAGACTGGGTACTTTAAAAGTTTGTTAAGTTAAAATGGGATAATTCGCATGGGCTCTAATACAATATGACTGGTATCCTCGTAAGAAGAGATTTGAACACAGGTATACAAAGGGAAGAACATGAGAAGACACAGGGAGAAGATGACCATCAACAAGCCAAAGAGAGAGCCCTCAGCAGAAACCAACATCTTGATTTTATACTTCCATCCTCCAGAACCATGAGAAAATGTCTTTTGTTTAGGTCACCAGTCTATGGTACATTGTTATGGCAGCCCTAACAAACAACACAGGCCCTGACTAAATAAATGTGCACCCTGTGTATGCAAAGGAGAGTCTGGGCCTGCAAGCCTACTGGTTAGAGCAGGTATGGCCCAAGTCCAGGTAGCTCCAGCATTATGCAAGGCATGAAGTATACTCCTGGCACAGATCAGCTGCCTACCCAGGGGCATCCACTGGAATCAGGAGATGTGGAATGGGTGGTTCATTTCTCCCATCTCCACTCCTGACAAGTGAAAGCATTTACCATCATCCTCTACAAAGGCAGCGGCATGTTTTATTTGAAAACAGAAACACTGTCCTGGTCCAGCTTTCTTATAAACAAAAGCACGTTGAGTGAAAACTCTCTCTCTCTCTCTCTCTCTCTCTCTCTCTCTCACACACACACACACACACACAATAGCCTTTGGTGTTCCCTTTCTAACATACTTTCTTACTTTCTTCCCTATTCCATCACCAATGCCCAGCAACAAACCAGGAGTCAGGAAACCCAGTTCCGCTAAATTTTACTTCATTTTTCTAGATTTCTCCTTGTTCGTCTTTAAAATAAAAGGCTTGGCCTACAGATTATCTCTAAGATGACTTTTCACACTAAAGACTCATGGTTCTGTAATCACAAGGCAGTGAAACCGCCCTAGGCCAGCAGGAAGGTACCTCAGGTTCTGATAATTAGCCATGAGCAGCTCCCATCACTTCTCCTGGCCTCGGTTTCTCCACTGTAAAATGTACGTGATGGTCTCTGGGCCCCCCACTGATAGTCTGGACCGAAAACCAGTTCTCTGTCTTGTAAATTCACTTTCTAGGCCTCATTTTTGCCTCGCTCTTCCTGCCTTGGGCAAAAATGTCTCTTCCTTGTCATCTTGAGCCTCCCCTCATTGTTTCGCACTCTCCTCCACCTCGTCCCTTCCCACGAGGGCTCCTGCTCCTTTTCCCTCTCCATCCCAAGGTGACCCGTGCATCACCCTGGGCTCCCCATCAATGCCCTGGAATCCCTTCCACTTCAAATTTCAACCCCCTCTCCTGTGATCACAACAGTGACCCTCCAGTGCCCACCTGTGAAATCTCCCCATCAACAGCTCCTTCCTGGCCACAGTAGCCATCATTCTCTCCTGTCTCTTGTTCACTCAGCTCCTACGAGGCTCACCCTGTGTCCTGATTAAGACCTCTCCTGCCTGCTGATTTCCCTCCCTTCCTTGCTGGCCACTAGGTCACGATTTCCCATTTAAACCACTCTCCTGCTATCACTGTCAACCCCTTGCCACCTTGTCCCGCGGTCACATTTAATCAAGCCTTGCCATTTTGTGTAAACCCAACAATGAAATTTCTCTACCCCCAGCTCTGGACACCAGAATTACGCTAGAGAGAGACCATTCGACTGCACGGACAGGTGTCAACACAGATGAAGGGTCCCCAGCAGTGGAGGCCTTCGACAGAGACCAACCATTGCTCCACCTGTCCCCACCAGCCCTTCTTCTTCCCCGTGGTGCCTTCCAAATGCCCCCGACATCCCCAGGGCCTTCAAGCCCCCAGCCTGGGGAGCTGACCATCTCACACTCACGGCATGACCTCACCTCCTACTTTGTGGAGAAAATAGAGGCGATCAGGAAAGGCCGCCCTCACCTTCCTGCCTCCCCACCTACAGCAGTGCACATTTGCACTGTCCTTCCTGCCCTCCCCCTGCTGCATGGAAAGGGTGCTCCTCCACCTGTCCAGGCCTAATCCCACCACCTGCCCAAGATTCCACCCCACCCCCTTCTCCCTAAGTCCTTGTCCCACCAAGAAGAACCACTCCCTCTGCTCTATCACAGTCCTTCCCCCAACCATGGGCGCCTTTCTCTCAGCATATATGCTCAGTCATGTCTCGTCCTTCTGGAAAAAAGAAAGCCCTAGGCTTTTGTCCTTGCCTTTAACGGCAATTTATGTCTCCCATCATCACCTGGCTGAGGGACCCAAACGCAGGAACTAGCCTGTGACTTCTTCCTTATTTGACACTTAGGGATTTTAAAAGTGGGTTTTTTTTCTTTCTGGTAATATAAGGGTATATGTTCATTATTTACAAGAGAGTCGATGCAGGAACATTTAAAATCCGAAGCCGAAATCTCTTCTGCCAGAGAGAACTGGGTTTGGCATGTGCCGAACAACTAGCTCCCGGCACTTGTCCATTCCCAGCTGTGTGCACGTGTCGAGTTCTGCACACTTGGGCTCTGAGTCCGGGAACCGTCCTGTAACCTGCCTTTCTCACAACACAGTGTAGGCTGTGGGCATCTCTCCATGTCAACAGACATAAGCGCGTGTCATTATTGCTGGCTACTAGCTTCCTATTGTCTCGACTTCCATCATCTATTCAACCATCTTTGTGGGTGAGTGTTGAGTGCACCATTTACACTCCCCCTCCCAACTCCTCCTCCTGTTGAGTAAAAGAGAAACTTATTTGAAGCATTCCAGGGAATCTCTTGGAATTCTACTGCAGGACGTATAGTTAGGCCACAAGGACCGAGAAGCATCAGACACCTTCTTCTCTCTCACTCTCTCTTCATCTCTGCTCTTTCCTGAGCATCACTTAATTCTTCTATCTCTGCCCACCCACCCTGCCTCTCATCAGCTGATCTAAGGCCACTTGCATACACGATCACAGTCCCTGAGTCTACACAGCTTTTAGGTTTGCTCCCCAGTGAACACACTATCTGATGCAGATGTCACATGCATTCCAGCAGGACTCGGAAGGTGCATGCATACGTGTACACACACACACACACACACACACACCCCAGGCTGTCAGTGCCAGCAGCTTCCAGACAGAAACCCTGAAAGAAGATCCCGGGACAAAAACAGTTTCCCCACTGACTATGGCAGTGTGTGACTGCAGCAGCTCTGACAGGGCCCGGCCGCCATGGGGCGTGGTGCTGAGGACAACAGCTCTGGTATCTCACAGATCTGGGTGTGAATCTCCTTTCCACTCCCTGAACTCAGGCGAGCTACACAATGACTCTGAGCCTGCTTCCCCAACTGTAAAATGAGGATAACACCCACTGACCTGTGGGGTTCACCTGAAGAGCAGACACAATGCAGTGACTCGCTGACTTGGGTTCTTTGGCGGGCAGGGACACATGGCGATTGTCATCACCCTCGTGACTACGGAGGATGTAGAGCTGTCCAGCCCCGAATGGAAAGGGCCACAGAGGAACAGAAGAGTCAGGGCCCTGTTATGTTGGACTGAACAGCCTGGGGCCTGGGTGATGACAGGAATTGAAGTCACGGGTGTTGAGTGCTTAGGCGTGGATTACCTTGCTTCTCACCTAAACGCTAGGAGGTGCCAAACAGGAAACAGAAATAATTCTGAGTCCTTGAAGTGAATTCAATTCAGGGAATTGGGTTTCTTGGTGATGGAAGACCAGAGAAGCCAGACAAGGACAGGAAGACAGCCGGGAGATGGGCAACAGGAGGAAGCCACCACCCCACCCCTAGCTGTGGCTGGGCAACAAAGGAAGAGGGTGCCATGGCTCTAGGGTCAACCAGAAGCTGGAATCCAGCATCCCTGTCCAGCAGAGCCCTGTTGGAGACACAGCTGCTTCTAGACAGCAAGCCCGAGGCAGAGAGGGAAGAAACACTCCAGCTTCTCTCTTACTCCACGTCCCAGCCTCCTGCCAGTGCCTCCCATTGGCAGAACGCTGCTGGAGACGGATGTTACAGGAGCCTGGCAAACACAGCCTGTGAGGGTCACCCCTCCAGGGTCCCCCACTTTGATGCAGAGCAGGGGCAAGCCACAGAATGGATATCAAACAAGGCATACAGACCCAGGACCAGCACAGGCACCTTTATTATCTCCACTTACACATGAAGATGCAAGGCACAGAAAAGTTAAGCTACTTGCCCAAAATCACACTGCTGCCAGTGAGTAGAGAGGTGGAAATTTGAACCCAGGTAGCCTGTCTCCTGAGCCCATGATCTTAACTGTGATGTCCCTCAAGCCACCTCACTGCTAATGGCATTCCCTTGCATTTCTCAGCCCTCCATCCTGTCTTTTTTTTATTTCTTTCTGGCACATTGTTGCTGATGCATGCACGGGGCTTTGGGGTCCGACAGGCTTAAGTTCCACCTCCAGGCGTGCTACTGATTAGTTAGGTAAAGTTATTTAACCTAGTTGGTCAACACGTATTTATTGAGCACCTACTATATGGTGCTTTTAAGGGGCTTAGCCCCTCCAAGCCTCTGTCTTCTCATCCAGACAATGAGTGTCATGATATAAGGTGGTCACGCAAGATACAGTGAGGTGACTGAGGGTCTGGTACACACACAGTATTATTACATTTGCTCCCAAAAAGGCTGTCTCTCCCACTTGTCCCTCTTTTCTGCCTTCTTGTCCCTGCCAAAGTGTCAGGTCTTCCTTGCCAAAGTTATTGCTCATCTCTGCTGGTGGCTCTCGGAGTAGACGTCACTGGCCTCTATTGGAGATGAGCCCCCAAAGGAGCAAAACCCCCCATGTCACTTGCTGCCGTCCAAGTCAGCCCTGCGTCAATCCAGCCTCGGTGTCCCAAACCTAAAAGTGGGTTGAAGAAAAAGTACCCAGCTGTCTCCCAGCGTGGCCACAAGGATGAGAAAAAGAGGATGAAGGACAGAGGAGCAAGAGAGAAACTCTTTGTAAATGTGAAGCAGGATTTAAAAACATGTAGTAGCAATGCCAGGAAAGGCCTTGAGCAGCAGAATTTGGTGTTTGCTCACCCTCCCTGCTCCCAGCCTTGCTGCTTCATACAGGAAGCAAATAGATAGACGCTAGGCCCATTTTTGCAGAATCTGTGTGTCAGGCAGACTGATGTGGTCCGTTCTCAGCACAGGGCATGGTCAGAAGACAGGCCCGGTCTCTCTGAGGCCCCACCCCATGTGTTCCCCCAACACCTGCACCCCACACACCCATTCTCACCTGCCTCCCACTCCTTGCTGCTCTGGTGGCAGACCCAGCACACTCAGCAGTGTGCTTCAGAAGCAGCATATGAGACCCCTCTGCAAGTCCAGCTGAAGCCCATCCTGCCTGTCAGCTTCCAGGGGTGATGGGATTGGAAGACCGCCTTCTTCCAAGCACTGCAGCCTTGGCTGAATCTGTTGCTTTGAGGTGTGGCTTCCTCCTCTGTGAAACAGAGACAGAAGCACTTGATAATATTCACCTGGGGAGCTGTGAGAAGCAGAAGACACAGGACAAAGGACTGGGCTTGAAGAGAACTTGGTGAAGGAACTATTAATCGGATAGGAGCAGGGTTACGAGACCCAGCAAAAGATGCTGAGGAACTAGCAACACCAAGAAGCTGTTCCCTCCCTGATACAGTCTGGTCATTTGTCCCCTCCAAATCTCATGTTGAAATGTGATCCCCAGGGTTGGAGGTGAGGCCTAGTGGAAGGGGTCTGGGTCATGGGGAATGGTCCCCCATGAATGACTTGGTGCCCTCCCCAGGGTAATGAGTGAGTTCTGGTTCAATGAGAGCTGGTTGTCTTTTATTTTGTTTTTTTGAGTCAGAGTCTCACTCTGACGCCCAGGTTGGAGTGCAGTGCCACACTCACAGCCACTACAACCTCGAACTGCTAGGCTTAGGTGATCCTTCTGCCTCAGCCTTCCAAGTAGCTGGAACCACAGGCATGCACCACCACGCCCAACTAATTTTTTCTTGTTGTTTTAGTTGGAGTCTCACTCTGTCACCCAGACTGGAGTGCAGTGGCCGCTCTCGGCCACTGCAGCCTGGACCTGTTGGGCTCCGGCGATCTCTCGGCCACTGCAGCCTGGACCTGTTGGGCTCCGGCGATCCTTCTGCCTCAGCCTTCCAAGTAGCTGGAACTAAAGGCATGCACTACCACGCCCGGCTAATTCTTTTTTTATTTATTGTGGAGATGAGGTCTCGCCAAGTTGCCCAAGCGGGTCTCGAACCCATGGGCTCAGGCAATCCACTCACCTCGGCCTCCCAAAGCGCTGGGATTACAGGCTGAGTCACCGAGCCTGGCCAATTTTTTGTATTTACTGCAGAGACAAGGTCTTGTCAAGTTGCCCAAGCTGGTCTCAAACCCCTGAACTCAGGTAATCCTCTTGCCTCTGCCTCCCAAAGTGCTGAGATTACAGGTGTGAGCCACCGCACCCAGCTGAGAGCTGCTTGTTTAAAAGAGCCCAGCAGCCCTCCGCGTTCTCTCTCTCTCTCTCTCTCTCTCTCTCTCTCTCTCTCTCTCTCTCTCTCTCCATCCTCTCTTACCATGTGATGCCTGCTTCCCTTTGCCTCCCACCATGAGTGGAAGCTCCCTGATGCTGGCGCCATGCTTCTTGGACAGCCTGCAGAACCTGCAAATAAACCTCTTTTCTTTATAAATTTCCTGACCTCAGGTCTCCCTTTATGGCCATGCAAAGCAGACTGAGACACTCCTTCAGGGCTGAGAGCCCAGGTAAGAGCTGGAGGCATGGACGGACCCACCACTAGGAGCAAGGGCTGAAGGCCACAGAGCAAGCGGAGAAGAAAGACCCCCACCTCTCTTCTCGCTCCCTGGTGTCCTGCTAGTGTCTCCCCTCAGACAAACCCAACAGGAAGCCAGAAGGTAGGTGAGCCCAGTGAATGCAGTCTGTAGGGGTCCAGCCTCTCCTGCATAGAGGGCAAGGCAAGAATGGATCTGGAAGGCAAACAGCCATAGCTCTCTCAAAGCATGTCAGTTAAGTGGAAAGAAGCAAACAGCTCTGAAGTGCTTGGCGTAGCACCTGATCAGAATGCTCAGTGCATTTGGTTCTTTTTTTTTTTTTTTTGAGTTGGAGTCTAATGATCAACTCAAGCTGGAGTGCAGTGGCACCCTCACAGCTCATGGTAGCCTCCACTTCTTGGACTCAGGAGATCTTTCCACCTCAGCATCCCGAGTAGCTGGGACTACTGGTGCACTGGCCACCATGCCCAGCTAATTTTTTTATTTTCTGTAGAGACGAAGTCTTGCTTCTCTGCCCAGACTGGTCTCAAACTCCTGCCTTGGCCTCGAAATGGGCTGGAATTACAGGTGTGAGCCACTGCGTCTGACCACATTTGGTTCTTGTCATCGTCATCAGTTGCAGTGTTTGTCCAGCATAAGCACCGTCCCCTCCCCGCCGCTCTGTCTTCCGGCTCCCTCTTCCTCCGTTCCAGGAGATGAACTTGGCTATCCCTTGTCTTCTCAGGGAGGAAATAATGGACAAAGGTGACAACATTCAGCTCCATTCCAGAGATCAAATTCACCTCTAGTCTCATCGTACAGAGTTTATTAGGGTGCTGGGGACGGTGGGCCAAACCTCCTTTCTCTCCACCAAAGCCTTATAACCCTTTGTCCAGCCCACCAAAACATGGCTGCCAGGGCTTCTGTCTCTAAAGCACTCTTTGTCAAGGAGCCAAGGAAAGAAACCAACATTGCGCCCCCACAGGGCATACAACACATTTTGCGCTCATACCAGTGTTGCTGAGTGGTTAAGGGCCAGACCGACCAGGGGGCCTGCTGGTGAACTTCTGGAAGTCTTAGTTTCCTTACTGTAAAAGTAAGAATGCTGGCCTCCAGCAGTTTGCTGTGAGGCTAGACGGAGAAGCCTGGCCCAGGGAAAACCTTCTCTAACTTCTCGGTGCAGGTGTGACAGATGAAGAGCCAGGGATCAGAATGGACCCATACCAGCAAGCTACTCTCGAACCCGGGTCTGCCTTGGCCCAAAGCCAACGGCATCCCAATCCCCACCCCCCACCGCCTCTCCCAGTCAACTTTTCCCCATCAAAAGACAGGTGGGTATTTTCAAGAAGCCATAAACATTTTCTTTCTGCTTGGTTTGAGAACACATTCTAAGCCGGGCGTGGTGGCTCACGCCTATAATCCCAGCACTTTGGGAGGCTGAGATGAGAGGATTGCCCGAGCTCACGGGTTTGAGACCAGCCTGAGCAACATGGTGAGACCTCGTCTCCACAATAAATCAAAAAATGAGCTGGGCATGGTGGCACACACCTCTGGTTCCAGCTACTTGGAAGGTTGAGGCAGAAGGATCGCCTGTGCCCAGCAGGTCAAGGCTATGGTGGCTGTGAGGATATGCCACTGCACTCCAGCCTGGGCAACAGAATGAGACTCTCTCTCTCTCTCTCTCTCTCTCTCTCTCTCTCTCTCTCTCTCTCACACACACACACACACACACACACACACACACACACACACACACGGAATAGAGAACACATTCTGTGGTGCTTTTTCTGGTAATTATTTCTTTGTTGTTATGGGCAGATGGGAACATGGGTGTGCAGCTCATGGCCTCCAAGGATGGCGGCGGTGGACACAGGTCAGAAGGGTGTAGGGCAGCAGGAGGGAGGCCTTCTGCTGCAGGAGGTCTCAGAGGGGCATGCCCATTGAGGACATGGAGGGATGGCCTGCAGCCTGTTCTGTGGATCTTTCTTTTACCGAGACAGCCAGCCTTGGGTATTTGAGTGAGGACCCTGGGAACCCCCGCCCTAACCCTGCCCCACCATCAACCCAGAACGGCTCACTTCTCTAGGTCCTGTCTTCCAGATCCAGAAAATAGGTTCTTTCCTCTCTTGCATGGCTGTGGGAGGAGATCAAGTTGTCCAGAAGTCTGGGATCCAGCAAGTCCATGTTGGAGGCAGTTCGGAAATGAACTTTGGAGTCAGCTAGACTTGAGCATGAGTCCTGATGTGAACTTTTTTCAGTGTGTCCCTAGGCAAGTTCCTTAATCCTTCCGGGCCTCAGTTTCCTCATCTGTGAGGTAGAGGCAATAAGGCATAACTCCCAGCGTCATCAGGAGGGTATCATGATGTCAGGGTGGTGGGAAGGGGGCCGTCACACAGTGCTGGGAGGTGCATCTGGGGACAAGGCCGTGGGGAGCGAAAGCCATCCTCTCCTGCCACTCAGGCCAGGGCTGCCAAGAGCAGCCTCCCAGGGCTCTTCAGGCCCAGACAAGGCTCCTGTCTGCCGGCCTCAGGCCTGCCGGCCCTTCTCAGCCCGGGTTTCCTGTTGTCCTCTCTTACTCTTTTAAAGGAAAGAAAAGAAGCGCCCTTCCTCTGGAGACCTTTGTCCTGAAACTAGCCGGGGAATGCTGGAGACATTCACTCCATGCTGAGTATGTTGAGCCACTTTCTGGGTTTAAAAAAATATATTATTGTTTACCTAACGGTTCTTCTGTGAGAAACGGGTGTCTGTTCCTTTAAACAGAGCGCAGCGCAGACAGAGCGGCTCCGGGGTTGTTTGCAGCCCAGAGGAGGGGAGAAGGAAGGCATCCTGTTGTTGAGCAGAAATGACAGAGAGAGGCAGACGGACAGACGGACAGTCAACAGGAGAAAGGTCAGCAGAGACCCAGGCAGGGGAACCCCGTTCCTTTTAAATCCTACGGAGAATTTTCTTTTTCACAAAGCAATTTTTTTTTGCCTGTATTCTGCCAGTCTAACTCAAGATTCTATGGCTTTACTTAAGACAAGGGAATCTTCTTGACCTGGACCCTGCTGGGGTGACATTTCAAGATAAAGAAGGTCCTGGTAGTCTCAAGTGCTTAGATTTTGTGCAGAAGGTGTTGTGAGCGTTTCCCAGGTTCAGGACTTGAGAACAGGAATCAGGACAAACACCTCTTGTTTGTTTACTGAGTGACCGGGCTTTTCCTACACTATCATCTCCAGTCATCTCAGCATTTCTACCAGAGAGGTTTGTGTGTCCCCATTTTGCAGATATGGAAACTGCCGCTCAGGCCCACCAAGCGCATGCCCAAGGTCAGACGGCTACACAGCTGGCAAGTTGGGGCCACGTGTGTTTGGGCTCCCCTCTCCAGCTTTCCACACTGCCTCCTTTGTGCACCCCTCTGAGGGGCCCCATGATGGGGAGGGAGGAGAGACAGGGTGGACTTCTGGCTGTATGGTTTATCAGACTCTGGTTGAAATACCTCCAGCAACCTCTTGGTTCGTCAGGGTTTTCCAGCATCAAGGAACAAGCCCAAAATTGTAAACCCCCAAGGGTGTGTCTCATTCACCCACCACCATTCTCAGCAATGGTACAGAGCATTTAAATGGCATTCTGTCCATTGCCATATCAGACTGTGGGACTCCCCTGCTTACATTTAGAAGGTGGCCCCCAAGGCCCCGCGTGATCTTGCTCCTGCCTCTTCCCCAAGCTCCATTTTCTCACTCTCACCCTTGTACACCATGCTTTCTAAAAAATCTCATACCTCCTCTAACACAACACCACCCTAAATGTGCCCTAAATGAGCCGCAGCCTCAGGCCAACAGCACCAGGAAGCTTGTTAGAAATTCAGGAGTTCTGCCCCATTCCAGAACTACTAAGTCAGAATCTGCCTTTTAATCACATTAAAATTTGATTAAGATCCCCAGGTGCACATTAAATTGTGAGAAGTATCACTATTGCACATTCAGCTTTTCCACCTCAGAACCTTTGCACATACAGTTCTCTCTAGAGAACAATTTTTTTTTTAAATCTTGGCCTGCCTTGGCCCTACTCATCCTGAACTCATATGACACTTTCTCCAAAAGGGCCCCCCCTGACCTTCTAATAAAGTTGCCCCGTCTTAAATGTCCAGTTCTTTTCTTTCATAGCACTTTTTGCAGTGTGTAATTATATAGTGACGTATTGAATGTCTGTCTTCATGAAGCCTAAGGCCATGTCTTGCTCGCTTACCAGGAACATAATAGGAGTCACACAAACACATGTTGAATGAATAACCATGGTGCTATTTCCACTGCTGCATAGAAAGAGTAGTTTGCAGGCAGGGTGAACTTGGTCTCTATAGGCATTTAGTCTCTACAGGCATTTTCATTCAGTTTCAGCAAATATTTACTGAGTGCTATTATGTGTCTGAAGCTGGAGTCACATATGTAAGGAGACTACTTGTGACAAAGTGGATCTCAGAATTTGGGGCAGCAATTCTGTTGTCTGGTTTAGGGGACAAGACCAGGGGCTGAAAGAAGCTAGCCCAGGAAATGGATGTTCTGGTGGTGACAGCAAGAAACTCTCAGAAGGAGGGAAAGGAAATTAGCGTTTCGTAGCCCCCACATTGGGCCAGGCATCTACACAGTTAACAGGCATCAAAGAGGAATTTCAGACCCACTAGAATAACACATAATTTGCTTGACTAAAATCCATGACGTTTGTCTTGTTGTTAAGTAAACTTGAGTATGTACATAGTTAAAAAATAAAATGGTGCAGAAGTGCCTCACCTTCCCTACCCTTAGCTCTATTCTCCAAAGATAACTTTCAAACCCTTTTACTCATTCCTTTTGGCAGTTTATTTTAAATCTCTAAATATATGTATTTAACTGTTTCTTGATTTGTTAACTTTATGTATTGGTTATGGATTCCTTCTTATATCAGGAAGCAAATGTAGCTGTCTTATATCGCTCCTACCTCTTTTATCTATCCCCCAAATAATTATCTCACTATTAATATTTTACACTCAAATAATGTATTTATACCTCAATGTATTAATCCCTCCACTATTGCTAGTGTTTCTTAACTTTCTACTTCGTAAAAATATTAAGGCCTCTATCTTTTCCTAGCGCTCCTCCCCACACCCATCTCCCAACTTCCGTCATCTGTAGATTTACATTGTCAAGACTGGAACATTTATACTTTGTTGTTTGGCAAACATAATTAAGACTTCAGCCGGCTCGGTGGCTCAGCCTGTAATCCCGCACTTTGGGAGGGCGATGTGAGTGAATTGCCTGAGCCCCCGGGTTCGAGACCTGCCTGGGCAACTTGGCGAGACTTCACCTCTACAATAAGTCAAAAAAATTAGCCGGGTGTGGTAGTGCGCGCCTTTAGTTCCGGCTACTTGGGAGGCTGTGGAGGAAGGATTGCCGGAGCCCAGTAGGTCGAGGCTGCGGTGGCCAGGAACATGCCACTGCACTCCAGTCTGGGCGACAGGGTGAGACTCCAACTCAAAAAAAAAAAAAAAAGACTTCAATTTTTTATCTTTGAAAAGATTCTAAGATTTGAAAATAAATAGTATTTATATTATTATTGTAAATAATATTTCTAAATAATGTATAATAATTATGCCTCCCTTATTCTGAGAGTTATGACTTTCCTTGAGTTTCTAATTGCCTTTCTTTGTTGCATTATTTATCTTTATTATAGCCATTTCCCTTCCCTCATTCCAAACTCTCCATCATACAAAGCATTCAGTTGAGCCCATTTTCTTCTCCAGGAGACATCCCTGCCAACACTACTTGGTCATCCACACCCAACTTCCATACAGTCATTCACACCCAACTTCCATACCATTTTTCTGCATGGTTTCTTTCTTAAAATTTATTTTAATTTTTAAAATGTGGGGTACACTTCAAGATTAGGTATACAAGTGGCCATCACACAGGTAAAGTTTGGGCCCACCATTGGTCCCCACTTCTCCTGGCTTGAGATCAGGTACCCTTATTGATGTTATGTGGCCCCCCACCGGCAGTTTCTGGCTATTGCCAATCCCTTTCTTACTATATTATCCCATTCTTATAGTATGTTAAATGCTCGGGGTCTGCTTATGAGTAAGAACATACAGTACTCAGTTCTTTGTTTCTGTGATAGTTCACTGAGTATTATAGACTCTAAATCCATCCAAGTTGCTATGAAGTCCATAATTTTGTCCTTTTTTATGGCTGTGTAATATTCCATTGTATATATGTACCACATTTTTAAAAAATCTAGTCCAGTTTCAGTGGGCAGCACAGTTGGTTTCATGTTTATGAGAACAGTGCTACAATAAATATGCATGTGCAAGTGTCTTTTTCATAGAATGATGTGAGTTCCTCTGGACGTATTCCCAGTAGGGGGATTGCTGGGTTGTATGGAAGGTCAATTTCTAATTCTTTTAGGAGTCACCACATTGTTTTCCATAGAGGTCGAACTAGTTTGCATTCCCATCAGCAGTGTAGAAGCATTCCCTTTTCTCCGCATTCTCACCAGCATCTGTTGTTTTTTTGTTTTATTAATAATGGCCATTCTTACTAGGGTTATGTGGTATCTCAATGCTGTTTTGATTTGCATTTTCTAGTCCTCCTGAAAACTCTCACAGTGTGCTCTCCCAGATTAGACCTATAGTATTCTGAAGATTATGACTTCCTCTGTCTTGGTTTTCTCCCTCATTTTTACTGGAGCACATCCTCAAGTAACTTTCTAAGAAAAAATTTGTGAGACATACCTTCTATAAATCCTTGTGTCTTTTGAAAATATCTCTCACTTAGCTGATAACTTTTCTGAATAGAGACATTTCGGTTAAAAATCATGTTTCCCCAGAACTCTGAAGTCATTTGCTTAATTACGTATACAGCATTCAGCATTCCTTGTAAGAAGTTTGATTCTTATTCCTTTATAGAAGACATTTTCTTTCTTCCTTTCTTTTTCCATCCTTTCTTCCTTTAGGATCTTCCCATGTCCCTTTTTGCTCTGATATTTTTACAGTGATGTACCTTTTTTCCATCACATTTTTATTCACCTTTCTATCTATAAACCCATATCCTTTAACTCTGAACATTTTAAACATTATTTCATTTGTAAATTCTTCCCTTTAATTTTTGTTATTCTCTTTTTGGAACACCTGTAAATTATCCGGGTGTGGTGGCACACGCCCGTAGTCCCAGCTACTCAAGAGGCTGAGGCGGGAGGATTGCCTGAGACCAGGCGATCAAGTCTGTGGTGAACCATTATCATGCCACTGCACTCCAGCCTGGATGACAAAGTGAGACTCTGACTCAAAAAAAAAGGGCTATATTTGTCACTATTCAGACATACCTAAACACTGCAGACGCCCTCCCATGTCAGCTCTTGACCTCTGTGTGCCTTGTCACTCACACAAGAGTCTAGGTCCTGGGAAGGAGCATCTAACTGGCTGAACCTAGGAAAGGCACCCATGCCTGAGCTGCCAGGAGTAGAGACAAGGAGGAGTTTCTTATTCCACCTACTTCATCCTGCTTCCCATTGTGTGTGTGGTTGTGTACTACACAAAGATTGGCTGAGGGGGGTGGTGAAATTCAGCCTACCTCTGCTCTCCGAATCCTGTGTTCTGTCCCAGAGCTTAGTAAGTGGAGCTTGGACTGTATTTTAGCATCTAGATGCCTTCTCAACTGAGCACTCTTGTGCCGTGTCCAACCTGCACAAGCAAACATGGCAGCCCTGTCTCCCCAGAAGACTGGGCAACACTAGGCCCCACTCCCACATGGCAACACAGCTGTCCTCCTCAAACAGGGCACACACCCCCATATCACCACATTCCCCACCTAGCCTGCTTCACTTGTTTGTGTCACCTGTCTGGCCCCTAAGGTATTTGAGTTTATGACCTCTGCCTTAAACAATATTTTTTTTTACATTGGTGTATCCAGGTAATTGGTTTCATGGTCTATTTCTGAATGGCATTTTTTCTTTCCCACCCAGCCCCCTTTCCCAGCACTCCTAGTTAATCTATTTATTTTTACTCTACCTCTTTCTAAAAATACATACAATACAACAAGATTTTTTTTTTAAAGTCAGACTCCTGGTGATCTCTGGAATGTGGGAAAAGCACTCTTACCACAAAGTTATATTAAGAAGTTTAATTATCAGAAAATTACTGTATAATAAATATATCAAACATGAAGTATGTACACTGCATATATACACTGAGCATTCCTGGGCAACCTCAGTCTATAAACCCATTCGCCTCACCCACAACCTCAGCCGACTCTGTATTCCTTTTCTGTGACTGGCATGGTAGACTTTGAGGGACTCTTGCTTCTTTACCATCTATCCCAGGACCCCCTAGCTGTGCTGAGTTTTCAAGCCAGCCAGGAGAACTTTCTCACCTTGTCCCGAAGGCTGTGACCGCTTCTCCTTTCTGTTGGCACTGGCCTCATCCCAATGGGTTTGGCGTTTGTTTGTGCACTTCCTGCCTTTGAGGAAGCCGTGAGACTCCAGGCTGCTATTGAGGGTTGTCTCAGTCAGCCACTACTGTGTAACAAACAACCGCAGACATCTCAGTGGCATACAACAAGAGGCATTTCTCACCCATATGCCTGAGGGTCAGATGGGGTGGCTTTGCTTCAGGCTATAGGTCTGTGGGTCGACAACGTGGCAACATCTCTCAGCACTCTGGGGCCAGGTCAGGTTTTTCTCATGACAATGGCCGAAGTACAAGATGGTAAGTTCACAGCACCAGCAGATTTCGGCTCTTGCTCATGTCCCATCCATTGACATCTCATTTGCCAACACGAGTGAAGTGGTGAAGCCCAAAGTCAAGGGCAGGGAAGTGCACTTGCCCCCTGGAGACAGCTGGACAAGAAGGAGCGGGAGTGGATATTTACAGACAATGCCTGCACTCTCACCCCTTTCCCACATGCAAAATACTTCATCCTTAAGACACTCCAAGAATCTTATTCAATCCTGGTACTGAGCTAGAAATCCAAAATCTCCTGTTCTACGTCAGCTCTTGCTGAGGTGCCTCTCAATTTGATAGGGGCCTGAAAATCAAGAGACAAGTTGTTTTCCATATCTACCCAACATACAATGGTGGAGTAGATTGGAATCAGGGCAAAAACACACACGTTGAAAAGGGAAAGCCTGCGAGGCACCTGACATTCACTGATTTGCAACAATTCAGACGTTCTGCTGGGAGTTTTTGGCCAGGTCCTCCTACTCCGGGAGTCAAAAATGTTCCTTGATTTGGACCCTGCTCTGTGCTCTCAGAGTAGCTCCCGGTCCTTTCTGCTCTGGGCTCTTGGCTCTGCCCTTTGAGAGGCCTTCATTCCCATCAGCCTTGGCCACTTCTGAAGAGCACATTGGAGACTACAACCATGGCAACACTGTCCGTCTGCCTCCCACCTGTAGAAAGGTGGGGACCCATAAGCTTGTTTACATCTCTAACATTCTCATTTTCTTTTAGACCAGTCTGGTGATAGTTTTGACAGTAAGCTCACTCGAAAAATTTTTTGTGCCTTTGAATCCACTCAACATCAGGCACCAGAAGCCATTCCACAATTCTTTCGGAGACATGCCTCTCTCTTTCCCTGTGAACTCGCACCCTTAATTCTTCTAAGAGTCCTTTTGTCCAGATAAAAGGGTACACTAGATACTTCATGGCCTCGGAGGAGTTAACAGCTTAGTGGAGATCAGAATCAAAAAGCTTAAACTAAAGAAAACAAGTGCAATTGAGCACAAAGTTTAACGGAGTTTCCTGGTGACCAAGGCACAAAGGAAAACATGATGATGTGCACAATTTAAAAATGCATGCTAATTTGTTAAGCAAGTCACCTTTTTTTCTTGGAAACCATCAAGTATAGTAAACAGGGTAAAATTCAGATGGCAAGAACTTCCTACAGTGAAGAAGACTTTCCATAGGTCCAGGAACTCAATAATGACCTTAGTATTTAAAAGGAGGGCCTAGGTTCTGTGTGGTGGTTCACACCTGTAATCCTAGCACTTTGGGAGGCCAAGGGGAGGAGAATTGCTTGAGCACAGGAGTTCAAGACCAGTCAGGGCAACATAGCAAAACCTTGTCAAAAAAAAGAAAAATTACCAGGCACGGTGGCATGTACCTGTAGTCCCAGCTACTCAGGAGGCTGAGGCAAGAGGATCACTTGATCCCAGGAGTTCGAGACTGTAGTGAGTCGTGAGTGTGCTGCTGCACTCCAGCCTGGGCGACAGAGTGAAACCCTATTTGTAAAAAAGAAAAAGGAAGAGCCTGTCAGAGCTCATGTGAACCTCAAACTGAAGCCTCACATAGTAAGTGCAGCATCCTGTTTCCTGGGAGAGAGAGGAAGTCAAGGTAGGGGGAAAAAGGGAAGACATTTAAAGCAGCTTCCAGCTAGGCTCAGTGGCTCAGCCTGTAATTTCAGCACTTTGGGAGGCTGAGGTGAGTGGATTGCCTGAGCCTGAGGGTTCAAGACCCGACTGGGCAACTTGGTGACACCTCATCTCAACAATAAATTTTTTCAAAAAATTAGCTGGGCACGGTAGCACGCGTCTGTAGTTCCAGCTACTTGGAAGACTGAGGCGGAAGGATCGCCGGAGCCCAGCAGGGAGCGTGCCACTGCACTCCAGTCTGGGTGACAAAGCGAGACTCCAACTCAAAATAAATAAATAAATAAAGCATCTTCCAGGAGAGAGAAAACTCAGGATTGACCCAATTTTATTGTATTTTGTTTTTCAAGTCACAAAAAGCTAAGGAGAATTACAAATTGCTCAGTTAACTAGAGAGCAAGGAGAAAGATGTATTATTTTAGTTCCTTGACTTGTTAATCTGCCAGTTTCATTGTTTGTACTCTGGGGTGGGGGCTGATAGGGAATGTGTTTTTTGAGTATTTTAGGGAGCTGAGATCCTAGGTGCGCCCACATGGTTTTGGGGGAAGTGTCGTCCACTCCAGCCCGTAAGTTTTATGAGCAAGAGACTGTGGCGTCCCCACTGGTCTGAAAGGGCAGAGTGTGTGCCAGAGAAGGACAGTTATTGTGTTAATAATAGAAAATGTTAGGAGAGAAGCTTCTTGTGGTGAAATACCCTTTTGCCATATGGAGTGGGCTTTGGTTCCTAGGACAATCAGTTTCCAAACTCATTGATTACTCACGGCCTTTGTAAAGCAATGTCAACCCCTCTGGTGCAGTTAAGTGTGGATGATTACATTTTGTTTTGAAAGCCAGGCTTCAAAGCTCCAGGGGCTCCTTTATCAGAGCAGGAGAGAGAGGTGCAGACATCATATTTGTATCCCTGGTTAGGAACTTCAGGAAAGTAAGCTATCTTCTCTGCTCAGAACAACTTTGAACATGGCCCTGCTCTCCCAATTTGGTTCTGCTGGAGTTGGGGTGGAGGTGAGGGCTCAGAGAAAGGAAGACAGGAGCGTTTACTGGACCCCAAAAATGGAGTGTGAAAGCATCTTGGAGCTGATGCCACCAATACAAGAGGCAGTTCCGTCCCCTCAGCCTGTGTCCTGCCTGGTTCATGGCTGAGTGCCGAATCCAAAATTTGGTCAAACACTTTCCCGGATTCCCAGCTGGGTCTCCCCCGTCCTGGGTTACTGGCATTTTCTCTACTTACTAAACGTGTTTTGTGATCTTAGCCAGTGGGAGGCCACGGCTAAACAGGGAAGCAACTGAAAACCCAAAATGCCAATATGTCTCGTCGGGTACACAGTCATGCCCTACTGCATTCATTCATTCTTTCATCTCTCCATTCACAAATATCTATTTTCTGTCCGCTGCTGTGCAAGGGCTTTCAGATCTAGAAGTTTCATTCAGAGCTGGAAAGGTAACCAGTGGTGGTCAGAGTGGTTAGAATAATGGGATGTGCCTTCCACCTTGGACAAGAGGTGAGTGTAGCCTGGAGGCAGGCTCTTTGATAACTTCTCTGCAGCTGGGGTATCCTAAAGCAGGGGTCCCCAACACCTGGGCTGTAGTCCCTCCATGGTCTGTTAGGAGACGGGCCACACAGCAGGAGGTGTGCTGCCAGCAAGGGGAGCTGCTGTCAGATTAGCAGCGGCTTTAAAGTCTCACAGGAGCTCAACCCCTGTTGTGAACTGCGCATGCGGAATCTAGGTTGCATGCTCCTTATGAGAATCTAATGCCTGATATCCACCCGCACCCCGCCCCCCCCCGCCCCCTACCGTCCGTGGAAAAATTGTCTTCCAAGAAACCAGTCCCTGATGCCAAAAAGGTCGGGGACCACTGTCCTAAAGAGAAGCATGAAGAAGAGAGGGAGCCGGTGGGTTAGTAAAGCAATTAAAGAATACATTTAAGACCACTCTCAGCACTGGCCCCTTCCAGTTAAGGACTGGAAGAGAGCACTGCGAGCCTCATCTGAACCTCAACTAAGAGACCAGCCCCGGGACACTGCGGAACTCTGGGCCGCCTTCCTGCTGGGGGGCAGGCATCCTTGGCGGGCAAGGAAATCATCAAAGGCTCCAGCAGCAGGAACGCTCTAGCCATTAGACAGTGGAAGACAGATTTCCTCTAAAATGTGCCTTTAAAGGCAGCTCATTTACCTTCATGGGCCCCAGGAACACCCGAGATAGGTGCCATCCAGGAAACCCGGACTCTTTAAGATCAACACGGTTTAATGCAGCATAAGAGCCTTAGGTCAGACCAAGAAATGACTTCCTGACTGTAGGGGCTTATTGGACCATGAAAGAGGACTCCTAGAGAGACTGTGAAATCGCCTTCTCTCAAAGTTTTCAGATTCCTTTTTTTTGGTGGGAGGGGGGTTGGGGAGGAGAGACCATGGATTGAGGGCCAGCCCAGAGGCCCCTGCATCTCGCCCCAGAAGGCACTTTTCAACCTAAGGACCAAGGCTTCCCCCCTTTCTGGGTGGATCATAGGGTCCAGAAAACAGGCAGGGGCCACAAATATTAAACGCTGCCTAAATTACTCTTATGTACCTGGGGGCAAAAGGAATAAGACGAAGCCTTCATGCTTTACTTTTTTCTTGTACTTTCCAGAGATGGGTTTGCAGGCTCCAAACCTTCAAACACGAAAGAAGAAATATTGTCACCTGAAAGCCATTTTAGTATTTTAAATATGTGGGGTTTCTCCAGCTTTGTGACAGCTGTAGGATGTAAAATAAAATCCGTTTCTCTCCAGTCCCTGGGCAGCTCTAAAGTATCAAATGGTCAAACAGGGTGGGGGAGGGGGAGGGGGAGAGGGCGTGGCAGCTGGGGGTGGGACTGAGAGTGCATTTTTTTTGCGTGTGACTCATTTTTTTAAAAATCCGATCTGAATCCTCAGAGTCTTGGGAAGCTGTGGCTTTTATATCAGCAGAATGTCTGAGGGTTTTGAAAACGCCCCAAAATTTGAACACAAACTCCCTGGGTGACCTAGTCAAATGCAGACTGGCTGTGCCTCCAGCAGCTGAACGCTGAAAAAGGGTGGGAGGGTGAGGGCAGGAGGGAGCCCTTTCATCTGGGCTGTTTGGGGTTTGTGATCCTTCTGCAGGATAATCCTGATGGGGCTGCGAGCACAATTGCCACACAAGGCCGATGTCACAGCCTCCTTGGTTAAAGGAGCCCACATATTTAAGGAATATTTATTGGGCACTTGCATCACTCCAGGAAGCGAGCTATGGGCCTGGGGCTGGGCTTCTGGTGAGGGCGCTGGTGGCCTTGATCTTACCTGACCTTCCCTCCAAGCTACGTCTTTATCCTTGGTGCTTTGGAGAGCACAGAACTTTTCAGTCACTCACTCATTCATTTGTTCACTCATTCAATCAGTCATTCAATGCATTCAGTAAATACTCATTGCACTCTCTCCAAGAGCTAAAAATACATCGAGGAACAAGAGAGACCACACCCCTGCTCCTATGGGCCTCACATTCTAGTGACTGGAGACCCATAAATAATAAACAATGATATATGCTAGATAGAGAGAGAGAGAGAGAATTTTTCTAATATCAATAAGATTTGAAGACATATATGCACATATATATGTGTGTGACATATATATAATATATGTGTGTGTGTGTATATATATAATATATATATACATATCTATATAATTTTTTTTAATGGTGGTGAACACTATGAAAAAAGCAAACCAGACCCAGGTGATAGTGAGTGGGATAGGGTTCAACATTAGCTCCGGTGGGTGGGAAAGGGCTCTCGGTGACATTAACACTGAAACCTTCATGACCAGGAACCCACTCGGCTCCAGAAATCAGGGGAGGAAGCTCCAGGCAGAGGGTCTGGCAGATGCCAAGGCCATGGGACAGGAAGGAGCTTGGTGTGTTCAGGGAGCAGGAAGAAGCGTGTGGCTTGGGTGTGGGGAATGGCAGAGCCAAAAAGAACCGGGTTGGGACTTAACCCAAAATGGGAGCCAGGCAGAAATTCAGAGACCATTGGGTTCAATTCTCAGATTTACAGTTGGAAAATCTGAGGCTCACAGAGAAAATGTGATCTGCTGGGGTGACCCAGCACTTGAGAGTAGAACCAGGACGGGTCCCTGTGCCTGCTGAGACCAATATGGTCCTTCCGGGGAGTCTGATGGGACAAAAGCAAGAACAACAAGTGACAAGAGAGAAGAATGAAGAGCCCAGACTCCAGTGTTAGCCAGGGCTAGCCTCAAGTGCAGATCTGTGACCTTGGGGACGTCACTTAATCTCACTGAGCATCCATCTCACCATCTGTAAAGTCCCACCCCATTGATGCACTTTGAGGCTAATATAAGCTGGTGCCTGGAAAGGACTTGGCACAATGTTGGGTGCATATGAGGAGCCCTTGCTACAGAGTCACTGTCATGATTACTATGTAATCCCAGGACTATGGGAGCCTCCCCCGTCATGCTGGAGGAAACACCCAAGCACATACATTGCATACACCTTATGCTTATTCACACACTCGCCAAATATTGATGAGCATCCATACTGTGACAGGCACTGTACTGATCACTGGGAATACCACAGGGAATGAACACAAATGTGGCCCTGCCCGAAGCAGGAGACAGTCAACTATCAACACAACCACACAAAAAAAGTGCAAAGTCTCAATTGCTTTGAGAGATCATCAGGACCTGGGTGACTTGGTTAAGGAGCTCAGCACAGGCCTCCCTGAGAAAGTAAAGCTTGGGATACAATGTGAAGAAAGAGCTGGGGGTGACCAGGCAATGGGCGAGAGCAAAGGACAGTATTCCTGCAAAACGAACAGCATGTGTCAAGGCCCTGGGGTAGCAAGGGTTTGAGTCACTGAAAGGAAACCAGAGTGACTGCCAGAGGATAGGGGCCCACCAAGATAGAAGGGTAGAGGTATGGACAAAGGATGGACCATTAAGGGCCTTATGCCCTAAGGTAAGGAATGTGGGTTTTATCTTTAGAATAGTAGGAATCATTGAAGGAGCTTTAAGCAGGGATGCTTGGAACATAATTTTGTCAGTTTCTCAAATATATTAATTCATCCAACATTTACTGGGTGTTCTATATATACAAAGCACTGTTTCAGGCACCATGAGGACAGGGAAGATGCCCCAGCAACAAAAGCTCTTATAGAACAGTGAAGCAGACACATAAATTAGCAACAGTTGATTGCAGAAGAAAGAGCACTGGACTTGAGTATTAAAGACATGGGTTCAAGTTCCATCTCTTCTCCTTTCTGAACAACCCAGAGTTCCATGAGGACAGTGACTGAGTTTAATTATCTTTGGGTCCCAGCTCTTGGCATGCAGGAGGGTCAACAAACTTAGAAAAACCATGGAAGCCCAGATAACATCAAAAAGGCCTTATGCTTGTTCAGTGCTTTAAAGACCTTTCACATAGTGGATCTCATTTTACCCTTACAACATCCCTGTGAGGTGAATTCAGGACTGTAATTTGTAGAGCCCAGTGCAAAATAAAATGTGGATTACTTCGTTCAAATACAAATGAGAATTTCAAGACAGTGACAGCAGATCATTAAACCAAGTTCTGGACTGTTGTAAGCATGAGATCCTAGGTGACTGTGCAAGTTGTACGTGCATGAAGCCAACCCCAGGTTAAATTCTATTTCATTCATTTTACAGATAAGAAAACTGAGGCACAATATAAAGTGACTCTGTCAAAGTTGCTCAGAGATCAACTGAAACACAGGCCTTCTGATTCCAGGTTTAAGACACTTCCTGCTAAAGTGGGATTATCTTGCTTGCTGCTCTGGGCTGGGGTGGCCCCAGCAGGGCATTTCTAAGGCTCTGTTTATGGGCGATTCTAGACAAAGCAATGAAATGCGAAAGTCCAGGATGCATCCCTGCATGAAACCTTTCAATAGTCCCCACTGCTCTCAGGACAGAGTCCAAAGACTTAGACGGATGCACGGGGCTCTCTCGTGGTCTGACCCTTGATAAAACTTCTCCAGATGCAGTGCCTACCTTTATCCCCTCCCTAGAAATGTGTTTTCCAACCACACACACATTCTTGCCATTTCCCATCTGGGCCTTGCTCCTTCTGGCCTCCAGACCTTTGCCGCTACCTCAGATGCTGTTATGAGGGGTGACTACAAGTTAGCCAGCTGAGGAAAAGAGCAGAATGAGGAAAGAAAGTTGAGACACAGCAAAAATCATGACTAATTTGTCTGCATCCTTGGAATGGCCACCCATCCTTCCAGACATTCATCTATTCGTCCACCCATCCTTCCTCCTATCCACCCTTCCATCAATCCATCCACCTTTCCATCCACTCATCCACCCATACACATCCATTTTTCCATCCATCCTTTCAACCACTCATCCATCCACCCACCCATCCTTCCTTCTATCCACCCTTTCCATCCATCCACCTTTCCATCCATCCACCCATCCACACATCTATTCTTTCATCCATCCTTCCAACCATTCATCCATCCATCCTTCTACCCACCCTTCCATGCATTCATCCTCCTTTCCATTCATCCATCTACCCATTCACACATCCATTCTTCCACCCATCCTTCGAACCATTCATCCATCCATCCCCCTTCCATGTCCATCCACCCACTCATTCACACTTCTATCCTTTCATTTATCTGACAATTATTCACTGAGTGCTATATGCCAAGCACTATGTTGGGCACTGGGGATTCAGAGGCAAATAAACTACACTTGCCCCCACAGAGTTTACAGTCCAATGGAAAGACAAACAAGTATCTCCCATAGCTCAAATTCCAATTTCATATCCTGTGTGAATCCAGACTCCCTTCCCACAATTTATGGAAATTCCCACTTTCTTCCTCCTGATCTTGCCTCCATTCCTGTGTCTGTAGATGTCATCCCAGGAGGGTCTTGAGCCAGTTGGGACACATAATTCTAGGCCCCTTTACCATTTTTCTGCAATAATGACAAATCCAGTGGTGATTTTGTGCATTTATTTCTTTACTGTAGATCCAAGTAGCTACAATGAAGGATTCTGTCTTGCACTCTACACCATTCCACCACCTTGCTGGTTGTCCACCAATAATCGTCCACTTCCAATAGCCCAAGCATGGGGACCCCCCACCCACTGCACAGTCCCCCAGAACTGTAACATATCCCCAGGGCAGTCAGCTGTCCCCAGAATCTGGTGGATATTAGTGTTCCAACTCATCACATGCATAAATAGACCAATACTATACAGGGGGCAGTGAACACTGCAACAGAGGTCAATGCAGGATGCCCACATGGGGGGGTGCAGAAAAGGGAAATCTAACCTAGCCCTGGGGCTGGGGAGGGGATTCGGAGAAGCATTCCTACATAAAGAGAGGAGACAAGAAGAGGATATTTCAAGCAGAACAAATGACAAGGACAGAGAACCCAGAGAGGTTGTGGGGCTTTAGGAGGAGCAGAAGTGGCCAACAGAACTAGAGAATCCAGTATGGGAGGAGCAGCAAGAGACAACACTAGAGAGGGGGGCAGGTGGGGTCCATAAAAGATGAGGCAGGCCATGCTCAGAACTGTGGCCTTTAAGCTACCGAAGCAATGCTGCTACTGAGAGGTCTTCCGCCTAAAAGAAACAAGATTAGAGAATTTTAGAAATATCATTAGGGCTGGGATATGGGGTCACTCAACCCCAATGTCCAGGCTAGGGGAGCCTTGAGATCAGGGCAAAGCAGCCGTCCTTCCCCACACCCAAGGAGTAGGCATGGGACCAGAGCAGCCCTGGGGACTAAGGCCTTGTGATAAAGACAGAGCCCAGGGTGGCTGTCCTTGGGACCCCAGGGAGGTGGTCTAATGCCCGTTCTGTTCTCCAACAGCTCTTCCTGGGCACTTAGCAGAGCAAACACTAAGTCTGCAAGAGTCATGGGCTGCCGGGACCTGGTAGGAGAATTCATACTAACTTTCACGTGTCTTTGACTCAGCAAAACCTCAAGTGCACTTTTCCCAGAGTCCTTTCCTCCCTTCTACAACTTCACTACCACCCTGCTGCTGCTGAATCCTAAAAGTCACACACATTTCAAGGGAAATGGAATCAGTCTGGTGCTGGTTTATTCACACTTGAATCCTCAAACAGGCTGTTTTGTAAGGCACCATGGACTTCGAAGACACTCTCACAGCCTCCCTTAGACAGTGTCTTGTTTTGAATCAGGAAATTATATTCTGCCAGAACTTTATGTTCAAGTTCAATATTAATGTCAAACCCACGAAATGTGAGTGGGTTCTAAATATGGAAAAACATGTTCTCCAATCTCTCCCCAAAGCATTCCTTCAGCTATTGACTTTGGAGGCAACCTCTCTATACCATGGGGCTGTCCCTTGTTTGCTCTGAATGACACACGGAGCCTGCAAACAGCAGATCAATATATCATCATCCCCAATAATCCAATGAGCCCCATAGAGGACATCGAATATGTAGCCCACTTCCTTTCTTGGCAAAGCTGCTGGGTTGAGTCCTGTTTCTATGCAACACGTCTGCCCTGACTTAAACTTTGACTCCCTACCAGTGTCCTTTCTGAGCTATTTGCACTGTGAACATAGAGCCTAAAAAGATTTATTAAAAAAAAAAAAAAGAGCTGAGTGTCATTTTTAGAAAGGCGAGACACCCAACACATCCTACTCTGAGTAGATTTCTTTGACAGTTTGTGATGTTGCCTGAATGGTAAATATGCCCTCAGACTCTGAGTAAATAGTCCAAGGCATGTAACTTGGGTATAAAAGAGGAAATTTTACACAACGTGGCCACAGACGCCTTGTCATTTCCCAGAAAATTAGAGGGTCTTCCAGTGACCCCATAAATTTATCACACGAGTATTCTTCCACGATTTCAGGAACAGATGGGGCCTGTTTTGATAATGTTTTCCAGTCCCCATAGATAACATGCTGGGGGTGGTAAGGAGAGGGAAAGGCAAGACAGTCTGCCATTGCTCCCAGAAGCTCGGCCTCTGGGCGTTCTGTGTCTCTGGTTGTCTGAAAGACACTTTGTTAGCGCCCAGCATTGCACTGCTGAAGGGAAGGAGCAGCTCTTTCTTTATTGGGCAGACAGCCCCTTTCCTAAAGCTTGATGATGTTAAATGATGGGCTAACAATGGGTTCAAACCCAGAGAAAAGGCTGGAACCAAAAAGAGGCCATCAGGTGTCTAGAATGGCATCCTGCTGCCTCCAGGAAGGATCAGTGATTATTGATCTGAGGGATTTCTCAGCGCTGTGCTGAGTGCTTGATGTCTTAGATGAAACGTATCATCTAATCATCACCATCCCAAATGCCAGAGGAGGAGAATGAGGCTCAAAGCGCTCACGGCCTCACCCAGAGTCAGCAGCTGGGTGAGGAAAGGGCTGGGAGCAGAGGTATGATCTGTGCAAGTCTCTTGGGCTCTCTGTGCCTTGGTTTCCTCATCTGTAAGTCGACGGCCCTAATGTTGGAGTGCAATGGCATGATCAGGGCTCACCACAGCCACAACCTCCCGGGCTCATGCAATCCTTCTACCTCAGCTTCCCAAGTAGCTGGGAATACAGGCACACGCCATCGTGCCTCACTAATTTTTTTAATTTATTTTTGTAGAGACGAGATCTTGCTGCATTACCTAAGCTGGTCTCAAACTTCTGGGCTCAAGTGATCCTCTTGCCTCAGCCTCCCAAAGTGCTGGGAGCCACCATGTAGGGCCTTTTTAATTATCTGCCTCTGGGCGTTCTATGCTTCTGGTTACAGGCATGAGCCACTATGCAGGGCCTTTTTAATAAGCCAATCCACTACCTTTTAACAGTGCACTTACACATAATTATCATGCCTTTTAACAAGAATCTCACTCTACTCCCGTCTCTTTTACAGAAACTGATACCTGTTTTTCCCTTTGCTGTTCACAGTCTTTTTTATATAAACTTACCTGTGTGATCCCTTATGAAAACCCAGCAATTAAAAAAGGATAGAATATTATTTATTATTATTATTATTTTCTCATTTTGCACATGAGTAAAGTAAGGCCCAGACGTTTTAAGTGAATGCTGGAGCCAGAATTCAAACCCAAATCTTATAATATCTAAATCAGAACACTTCCAGCTTTGGGAGGCCAAAGCAGGAGCATTGCTTGAGACCAGAAATTCAAGACCAGTCTGGGCAACTTAGCGAGACCCCCATTTCTGCAAAAATGTTTGAGGCACCTGCCTGTAGTCCTAGCTATTTGGGAGGTTGAGGTGGGAGGATCACTTGAGGCCAGGAATTTGAGGTTATGATGAGCTATGATCATGGCACTGCACTCTAGCCTGGGCAACAGAGCAAGATCCTGTCTCTAAAAAGAAAGAAAGAAACACACCAGGCTGGGCACGGTGGCTCACACCTGTAATTCCAGCACTTTGGTAGACAGAGGGGAGAGGATTGGCTGAGCTCAAGGGTTCAAGGTCAGCGTGGGAAACTTGGTGAGACTTTCATCTCTCAAAAAATTAGCCAGGCGTGGTGGCACACACCTGTAGTTCCAGCTACTTGGAAGGCTGAGGCAGAAGGATCACCTGAGTCTAGCAGGTTGAGGCTGTGGTGGTCATGAGT